>CM035420.1:72550399-72732899 GCA_020310875.1 Ceratopteris richardii
ATGCATCGTCATCTCTCTCTCACATGAGAATAAGAAACCTGAATATGAAAGCAGCATCGACGATCTTCCTGCAGATTTTTGCTGTGGAGCGTAAAAGGGGCGAGGTAGAAGAAAGGAGATCCAAGCTCTAGTTCGACCGCAAATCGAACTGCACCAGCAAGAGGCCAGCCATCCGAGGAAGAGGTACAAAGCACGCCTTCGTTGCACACCTCAGAGAGTGTTCTGGAGGACTCAGCAGGAGAAGGTCTTACAGAAGTTTTTGTTGGGACCGAAGTGGAGGACGCAAAGACACATAAACTACAACGAGATAGACGTTGCTTCTCGGATCTGAATACACGCCCGGTGCACCCCCATTGGCAGTCAGAAAGACTAGGCCAACGTACCACAGATGCACTTCGTAGTGCTGCCGGCGGGAACTTCAAAGGAGAAATGGGGGGGAGAGTACGTTGAGCCCGGGTACTAACTCCCGCTCCTTGCATCAACAGCGAGTTCATCTCGCCCCTTCAAATCAGCCCATTGAAGAACAGGCTCCAGAAATGGCCGAGTCCAGTTGCACAGTGAGTGTGCTCGTGCTCCCTATCGCCTCGGCGATAAACAATGTGCAACTATTTTCTTGAAAGACTATCTATCCCATGGGATAGTCAGCTCTCATAGGATTGGAGACCTCCTCGCGCTCATTGGATGGCTGACTTACGCTCACAAATTCTGGGTTCAATCTTCATTTCCCGTCATAGGACACAGACAGCGTTAAGAATCGAGGTAGTTCCAAGGCTAAATCCTTCTCCTTTGAAAAGCAATTCACATAGTTGAACATCTCTTCATAGTAGTAGCCTGCTATGCACTCTGATAATCATATCACACGTGTGTGGTCATGCATTCGAGTTGTGCGACGGCACACATTATAATTTATAACTTATGTGGCTCGAGGGCCTAAATTTGAATGGGGGACAAAATGTCATTGGAGAGAAAAATTACAGGTAACCTTTCATTGCCATATTTTGAAATGGTCACCTTGTAGTCCATGCACATCCGATTGTCTCGTTGGGCCTTTCATCTCTTGAGATGGGGGAGTGTTCAACCCCTCCTTACGATAGGACAGATGTGGACTCTAGATCGATATATTGTCTTTTAAAAATCAGTTGTTTTTTTGAACAATCCTTTCCAAGTGTGAGCTTCTGACACTCTAATCCCTGCATTATGAGATATGAGATATGGGAGGTCCCATGGGTACTATACAAGAAATTTAAACTAGTCACTTTTAAGCAATCCTTTCCAAGTGTCAGCTTTGGACAATCTAATCTCTGCATTATGAGATATGGGAGGTCCATGGGTACTAGTCCTTCACCTGTAGAGTTGTTCTTTCAAAAATCAGCCATAAAGAAGATTATGCTTCAGCCAAACTTCCTCTTTTAAAAAAATAAGAGCATATGTATGGGCATGCTATCAATTTTAGGTCAACTCTCGAAGAAAATGTATCTTCGGATTTCTGAACATCCCTTCACCCAATTTTGCTTCACTTGCCATGTCAACATGGTTGTATATGATAGCCGGTAAAAGCTATATTATTCGACTCCCAAGCAATGTTTTTTTGTCTTTGCATAGTGCCAAACGTGATATTTGAGTAGTCGTTGCACACATGTGTGATGGATGACGAAGAACACACTATATTATTTTTGTTTTCAAGTTGGATTTTTTTTGAGAGAGAGTATAATGAATTGGAAGCACACTCAACTTCATGAGGTAGAAGCATCCATCATTAAGGAACTCGTTGATATGTCCAACAAAGACTTGAACTCAAGGCTTCCTCACAAAAAATTAAAATGTCAAACCACTAGGCTATGCGAGCTTAGACGGAGTTGAGGGTTTTGTAGGGTGAAGTCCATGTAAGACATGTTAATTATTATGTATAACTTGTCAAGTTGAATGAAGACTCGGTAGACTCGCACCGCTCACTCAAATTGGCTTCGTTATTAGGACGCCTTAGTTTGAATCCTCTCACCCTATCGGTTAGCTTTCTTTAGCCGTTCAGAATTTACTTATCATGAGAAAGGTAGAAACTCTCTTGTGATCGATGAAGTTCTAGAGGTTACTTGAAAGAGCGTGACTTGTGGAGACTTTCCTCTTTTTCGAAAGCCTCAAGTCTACCCTTTCGACAACATAATTCAAGTGCTTGATGCACATAATTGTTAGTATATATCTTAGTACTGATGCACATAATTGTTACTATATTTCAGTAGTGATGTCTTTGAACACATTTAGAATTATTGGGGGTATTTTTTTCATTTTTAAGAGGTTTTTTCTCTCAGTTTGTATAATACCTAACAAACTACTTATTTTTGTACATTCACTTAGTAAATTGACAAACTACTTATTTTTGTACGTTCACTTAGTAAATTAACAAACTACTTATTTTTGTACATTCACTTGATAAAATATACTCAATAGTATGCTCCAAGCTTCATCTTCGTCCTTGTGCTATTTGTGTGTTTCCTTTGTCCTTGAATCCCAACAACTGGTATTAGAGAAGGTCATTGCTTTCTACACGACATCATTGATATTCTTTCTAGCATTGTTTCAAAAGCGCATGAAATCTGGAGAGCATATTAAGGTCCAAAAATTGATTTCAGATTGTATGCAGCCTCTTAACACATTATTGTAATGACTATGCAGACAACTTCATCCTTTTGTGCCAAACATATATACATTCTTTACTTTATCTGTGCTAGCACTTGAAAGTCTGATATAGTTCTTGTGAAGCTTCATTGGGTATCTTTGTTCAAGTTTTCTGAGAAACAATCAATTTTTTACATCAAGTTACATTGACTATCCATGGTTGATAGTAATGCTATATTTTCTATGTTGGTTGTTGAGGATAAGTTGGATTATTCTAATAACCCATTGTGGCCATCCATGATGCAACATGTATTGGTAGCAAAAGGCTTGTGAAACATTGTCTAGGGTGTTGAAATACATCCTCCTAAACTTTCAAATATTGTGAAAATTGTTGATATATTTCGGTGGTGATGTGTGGGAACACACTTAGAACCGTCGAGGCACTTTTTTTCCTCTTTGGGAGGTTTTTTCCCCGGCTTGTATATATAGTTATAACCCTAATGTGTGACTTATCTTCATACCTTCACTTGGTAATACATTCAGTATTGTGTTGTGCTCAAAGCTTCTTCTTCTTCTTCTTTGTACTTTTCATTTGCTTCCACAGGCCTCAAACTACAACAATTGATATCACAGTAGGTCACGAATTCATCTAGGGTGTCATTGACACCCCTCTAGTTACAATCCTAGAATTGCACAAAAATTGGTGACCATACTTAGGGCAATTAGGAATTCAAAATTGCTTTGCTTGTGCCATCGAAATTTTGATATGAGCTCGTTTCGGGCTTCGAATGCATATTGCAGCGAGTGTGCAAGAAATTTTGTCCTTTTGCACCAAACATATATACACGTCCAAATTCGCCAATACAAGCACCTTGAAGTCTACTACAGGTTTAGTATAGCGCGATAGGGTGTTTCTATTCAACTTTTTTAGATACATTCATTTTTCTGTATCAATGTATTTATTCACTAGCCATGGTTGAAAGCAATGATGCATTTTCTATGTTGGCTACTCAGGATAAGCTAGATGGTATGAATTACCCATTGTGGTCATATATGATGTGTCATGTATTGGTAGCCAAAGGGTTGTGGAATATTGTGCAGGTAGGGTTTGAAAAATGTCCTATTACACTTGCAAATATAGTTATTGAAGGTGATGCAAATGGCATTGAAGGTGATGATCTTCGAATTCTTGTTCATGTTGTTATTCCTACTTCATCTACCGTAGAGCAACTTCATTGGGATGGTAGAGATGCTCAAGCACATGCATTGATAGCTATGTCTCTAAAATGTGTCTGTTAATTTGTTATCTGGTCGAATTGATTATAACTTCCGTTTCGACTGTACGTGGGTTCTTGGGATGGTCAGGGGTCTCTAATACAGAGGCCCTTTATGTATTTTCCCAGTCACTTCATTACTTTTCTGAAAATTACAACAAACTTAACCACTAATCTCCAGTGCATAACCACATACAACAATCACCATACCCAAATATGTAGAAAATTTCTACTGCTCACTTATCATCACCACTATACTTGCAATTCATCAATAATGCAATCGAATATTAACACAGTACCACAATTAATTAATACCAAACAACAACAATTCAGATGGTACAACAATGTAAAGAACTTGTGTCAGAACCAAACTCCAGCACATCGCCTAGATGAACAATCCGACGACACCTCTGTCTCTCGCTTCCAGTCACGTCTTCTATTATCAGAAAAGAGTTACAACATTTGCATGACATCCTTTTGGTGCATGTCTGTTCCTAATTATAATTTCTACTAAATAGAAAGATATTCCTTTCCGACGGCCTAACATTGGCATGCACGGTGGACTCGAACCTAGAAGGTAAAGTTACAAAGGCTAAGAATCATCAATGATTCCCTGTATCTACATGGTTCGGGCTAGTTTAAATGTGTGAGAAATTTTATGCTTTAAGGATTCTAACATATCTTGCAAAATTTGAGGTTCTACAAGATGGGCATTTGTCTACACAGAGCTATAAACGATGACTTGCGATAGTAAAAGATCAGGCTGATTTTGCAAAAAGGCTTCTTGCAAGTGGAAGTCGTTGGCCAATGAAGCATCTCTTTGTAACTTTGCTTCTTCAATTTCTACATCAATCTTGGAGATGCGCTCTTGTTGTATCCCTAGTTGCTTTTCTCTATGTTCTAATTCTTGCTGCTTGAACTGCATAGTTCTAAAGAAATCTTGTCTTTCTTTCTGAAGTGCTTCAATATCCTTCTTGAGTTTGATGGTCCATCCAATTTCATCCTCTAGTGTCTGGATTTTATGGAAGAGTAACGCTTTCTAGTGTCTGGCTTTTCTTCAATCACCTTCTTCAACTCGGTCTCTGCTTGTAATGCTTTCTCTACCAGCACTTGATAATCCTTCTCTACCGTAAGAAACTGACTACGAGTGGTATCTAACAAGTTTCCTAGTGCATGCAAAGCATCCTCCTTATCTGTCACTACTTGTCTGAATTGAAGAATCTCAACATTACGAGCTACTATAATGGCATCCTTTTTGGTCATTTGTCACTATAAAGTTATAATCTGCTCTTGTAATAAACTTGCATTTGCTTTGGCAGCTAATACCTCTTCATGGAGGGTTGTGATGTCTACTTCCAGCAAATTGACTTTTGATTGGTATTCGTACGCAGGGACTGGTGGGCATCATGTATTTGATGAGGGAGTTGCTTGGAGAGGTGTATAAGGAAGTCCCCAATTTGGGCTAACTGAGCGAAGGAGTCAGGTACTATAGAGGTATAAATGGGTCCAGAAGGATTGACAGAGACGGTTGCTGAAGAGGAAGGGGGAGAATAATCGAGAGAGGAAGGGATAGGTTGAGAATGGAAAATGGATACCGAATGATGAGGTGAAGGAGGAGGGCTAGGAGGTAAGGGCACTTTAGAAGGGGAAAGAGGAGGTGACATAGCTTTTGGTGAAGAAGGATGGACAGAGGGGTTACCATAATGAGTTGAACATCCGACTGAACCATCAACTCCTTGGTTTGTGTGTGCTCCGTTAGATTCACAGCACCCATGACTGTGTTAGGTACTTTCTCAGTAGAGGGGGTCTGTTGTTGAACAACCGTATCAACAGGTTGAACATCTGCCATAACCTTGTCTGTATTATCTTGACCTTTAGGAGATGGTGGGGTGGAAAGGATGGGCATAGAAGAGGCCTTGTCCTGCACATTGATGGTTGAGGATGGTTGTGCTTGACTCTGCAAGGGGATGAGTTTCCGATGCTTTCCCCAAAAGAATTGCAGGAGATCGTCGTTGTCTTCAACATCCATAACCTGCACTGATTCTTCATGGAACATGAGGGTATTCATTGGAGGAGGCTGCATAGGGTGAACCGTCGGAAGAAGGAAGGAAAGAAGATGGGGGAGGCGAGTTCAAGGGATATCACCTTTCGCAAGCTATCGAGAGATCGCTTTACATTCCCGATGAATACGCCAGATGAAGAATAACGACCAATTAACTGCTTTGCGGGCAACATCGTCAATCATAAAGTAAGAACAATGAGAGATGTTGTAGGTGCATTTCTGGAGATTGAGTGCAGCCACCAAAAATTGTGAGCAGAGCACGCCGGTTCAGGTCGGCATAGGATTGCAAATTCATTAGAACATTGGTGCGGGAAGATTTGTTTCATGGTTGTCATTGGCAACAAGGGAACATCTACACTGTTGTCTTGAGGCAGATGGAATCCCTCAGCCACAGTGTTCAGAGTCACTACTACGCACTGGTTGAGGCATGTGATTGGCAAACAGGTCTCTGTCTGGGGGATATCAGCAATAGCAGTGATTACTTGAGCAAAGAACGGGTGACATTCGACCGAATGCCATGGCAATTTGGCAAATACCAATAGCTTGCGTGCACGCAAAAACTCGCTCAAGTCGGGAGCTAAGCCAGCACGGAATGTGGTAATGTTTGCTAGATCTTCCATGGCAAGCAACAAAAAGCGAATGCACAATATGACAAGGAAGACACAGAGCACAAGTACACAATAGTGGAAAAGAGGTTGAAGAGCGTGATTAAGTAAAAACACCAAATGGAAGCACGGATAGAAAACACAATCATCACCAGTGGTTGAGAACATGCATGCATAATGATAACATTCACACATTAACAAAATCCCAAACATGTAGTGCAGCGGCTAATCATGGTTATGTAATAAAACGGGAATTTTACAGTCAGACGATCAACTGGAACGCGCGTAATGGAAATAAGTCAAGAGACAAAACCAACATAAACCGGATTAATAATAAAAAATACCATCAAGTAATTAAGATGAAGGAGTCGTGTCATAATATGGACGAAGTTTCGACCCATTGATGGGTTTATGAAGAAGAGTACCATTTAAAGTGAATAACCAGAAAGTAGTGGGTCCAACCTAATATGCAATACGATAGGGATCAAACCACGAAAGCTTGAACTTGCTCGCTGAATGATTAGACTTAGCATTATAGAAAAGAACCAATTGTCCTTTGGTAAAAACGGGAGTCCAGGGAAATCGATCATGTGTCTTAGCTTGCCTCAGTTGCACTTTTGTAGCATCAAAAAACTTTCCAGATGTTGTTCATCCAAAGACCGCAACACATCCAATCGGAAATGAAAGGACTCTTCCGGTAATAGCTTATGATCCAATGCCAACTGTAAACTAGGGACCACCAATTCCATGTGTGCAATTGCCTCCAGACCATATGCCAAGGCATATTTCCTATAGCAACTTTATAAGTAGTATGGTAAGCCCATAGGACCGAAGGAAGGAATTGATCCCAATGCTCTGGACATTCCAACACAAGTTTCTTTAGCATATTAAGAAGGGTTTTATTGGTACTTTCAACAAGTCCATAGGCACGAGGATAATACAGGGAGCTAAATTTATGGACAAACTTCAGGGTGCGGGTAAGCACTTGCATTAAGGAATTAACAAAATGTGTGCCTTGATAAGAAAAAGTCTCTAAGGGAAGACCAAAGCGAGGAAAAACATCAATCATCAAACATTTTACCACCACCGATGTAGTTGTGGATCGTAAAGCCCAGGCTTCAACCCACCGAGTAGCATAATCAGTACATGTAAGTATATACTGATGATTAGTAACCGTAGCAGGAGGTGTAATGGGTCCAATGAAACCCAAGCCCCACTTTTGAAAAGGCTCAAGGGGAGAGACAAACTGCAGTGGATGTTGTTGTAAAGGTTGCCCCGATCGTTGGCAAACATCACATTGTTTAACATAAACAACAATGTCATGCTGCATAGTGGGCCACCATAAGCCACTTTGTAGAACTTTCCGATAAGTAAGATCTATCAAAAAATAACCATCGAAAGGAGTAGAATGGGCCATGTCAATAACCGAAGGAACTTCATGTGGAGGGATACAATGTAAGAGCGCACCAGATGGATCCATGTAATACAACTATCCTACAATGATCCGAAATCATCGACTATACATCGCCAGTTTATGGCAAGCAGTAGTGGACGTATTAGTCGGGGAGCTTCCACTAGTGAGAAAAATCATAAGAGTATCATAGTACGAAGGTGCCACAGGGAGCTCCTGACAATCATCCTGTACCGAATCAATCGCATAGATAGTAGGGGTAGTATCATCAATTCCACCGGAAAGTTCACCGGAATCAAGCGTGGATAAGAAATCAACAAGAACATGCGCTGAACCTGGATGATGTACAACCTCGTAATCAAATTGCAACAACAACACGCACCTGGCTAATCTTCCCCCTAAATGTCACTAGCAAATAAGGTAAACCAGAGCTACATGATCCACATGAAAGGTAAATGGTCGTCCTAGTAAATAGTGCCAAAATTTCTTCACCGAATGAACCAAACCCAGACATTCGTGCTCAGTGACAGAATAATTCCGTTCAACAATAGCTAATTATCGACTAGCATAATAAATAGGGTGGAACCACTTATCCTGTTGTTGCATGAGCACACTACCAATTGCAATGTCCGATGTATCCACAAAAATATGGAACGGAAGCTGCCAGTTCGATGCTTGCAAAATATGAGCCTGGGTTAAGAGTGTTTTCAATCATTCAAATGCAATTTGGCGCTCCTTAGTCCACACAAACTATCGAGGATTACTAGTAATCAACCGATTCAGGGGAACAGCTAAATGTGAAAACCACCACAGATGCCATCCATGCCAGCATATCTGTCCAAGGAATCACATAACTTCCTTTGGTATCGTAGGGGTAGGTGCATTCAACACGACTTTCACTTTATCAGGGTCCACTTGAATGCCTTGCTATGAAATGATATGACCAAGAAATTTGCCATAGGAAACTGAAAAGACTGACTTG
Source organism: Ceratopteris richardii (assembly GCA_020310875.1). NCBI lineage: Eukaryota > Viridiplantae > Streptophyta > Polypodiopsida > Polypodiales > Pteridaceae > Ceratopteris > Ceratopteris richardii. The sequence goes on from CM035420.1 coordinate 72,559,347, forward strand.
TTGGGATTTAAGCATAAATGAAACTCCCTACACTTAGAAAAGCAGCAACATAGGTGATAGAAGTGAGTCGATGTGTCACCAGATAATGAAAAATCATCCAGATACACCCGCATAAATGTGGTTAAGTAGGGAGAAAAGATTTCCTGCATGCATCATTGAAAGGTACTAGGAGCATTGCGAAGACCAAACCACATCACCGTACATGCATATACGTCCAAGTTTGTAATAAACGCAGTCTTTGGTATATCCATTTCGGCCATTCACACCTGATTATAGCCACTATAATCATCCAAAAAGGAATACATTTCTCGTCCAACAACATCATCGAGCATCAGGAAGTATCACCGCATTTAATTTTTGGTAATCCACACAGATACGCAACTGCTTGTTTTTCTTTGGAACAATGACAATAGGAGAAATCCATTATGCATGCTCAATGGGGACAATGAAGCCTACTTTCAACAAGCGATCCAATTCATCTTTCACTTGAGCAGCATAATTGGGATTCATGCGGTAACTAGGTTGTTTAATTGGACGCGCATCCGTTTTCAGCATCACACGGTGTTGATAGATGTGAGGGCCCAACCCTTTCATATCTCGATAGTCCCACGCGAATACATCTTGAAACTCTGTCAACAACTGTAATAGATCATTTTGAAAAGTTTCCGGTAGCCCAGCCTTAAGCTTGACCGGTCGCGGAGTAGCCTCATCTCCCAAATTACAGGTGATTAGCTTATCTTTCGGTACATAAAATTGTTGGGGCATGGATCTATCCTCATGTGATTGGAATAATTGGTGTAAATTCGTGGCATTCAAAACTTGATCCAGAATTGGGTCCACTTCTTTGTAAGCAGAACTATCGTACAAACGGCCAGATTCCAATTATCTGGAACTACTTGTAAGTCGACTGTACCCAGGGCTAGCAAATCCTGGTTAGCATTGAGAAAAGTTTCTTCTTCATCATCTGAAAGTCCATCCAGCATATGCACAGGTTCGGCCACGTAAGGTCTAGCATGAAGGTTGCAAGGCTTTATCTCGTCTAAGGGTACCACATATTTCCGATGATTGCTTTTGAAAATAAGTTTGTGTGTAGACCAATCCTACAACACTTTTTCTTGTTTCAGCCAGGGCCTCCCAAATAGTAAGTTGTAATCCAGACTTGATTCAGTTAATTCTAGAACAACAAAAGTCATTTTGAACACCGCTCCCTAAAGAGTAATGGGTATATCACACACCAAACCCATTGGATGGACCTTAGATTGATCCGCCGTTCACACAAAGAACTGAACAGGTTCAGTCTGAGTCCATCCTAACCGTTTACAAAGTGCAGTTGTAGCAATATTCACACCAGAGCCTCCGTCAATTAACACTTGAGTAATTTTGTGGTTTTTATACCATACCATAATTAAAGGAACAACATGTTCCACTGTAGAATCAATTTCAGCCCAATAGATTAGTGGCACCTTCATCTCATTGAGCATGCATCCTGTAACGTCTATGATATGTCTATTTTTTCCTTTCAGCTATTCCATTTTGTTGAGGCATGTACCTACATGTAAATTGTTGCTTGATGCCATTTTCATAAAGAAAATCTGAAAATTCTTTGGAAAAATATTTTCTTCCTCCATCTGACCTCAAGGTCTTTATGTAGCATCCTGTTTGCTTTTTTACATGTGCTTTAAATCTCTTGAACATGGAGAACACATCTGATTTTTGTTTTTATGTAGAACATCCATACTTTTCTTGAATGATCATCAATAAAAGTGACAAAATATCTATTACCAACCACCAATGGTTGTTGTGATGGTCCCCATACATCTGTGTGTATCAAGTTGAGGACATTCCTTGCCACGTAGTTGCTCTTCTTGAATGGTTGTTGAGATTGGTTTCTTAGTTGGCATGCTTCACAGAACTCATGCAGTCTAGCATCATTGAATCTTGGAAGACCTCTTATCACTTCACGATTGCTCATGTCCTTGAGCTTGAGAATGTTGATATGTCCAAACCTTTTGTGCCACAAATCAATTTCAGCAATCCTCTTGTTTCCAAATTGAATATGCATCACCTTTCCATGTGGTTGTTGAATGTCCAAAGTAAACATCCTACCTTCTTTCCTTCCTTGAGCAACGACCTTGAATCCTTCTTTTGGATTCTTTATAAAGTATCCTTTTTCATTGAAGATAAAATGATATCCTTTCTCTACCATTTGTCCTATTGAAATCAAATTCTTTGCAATAGTAGGAACATGAAGAACGTCAGTCAATACCATTTTGTCTCCAAGCTTGATATCTCCAACATGCTCAATTGTGTGTTGAGTTTCATCACTTGCCTCCACACATCCTTTTCCACTTGGAGATTGTAGCTTTGTGAATAAATCTCCTTGGCATGTCATATGGTTGCTCCAACCTGAATCTGTATACCATTTTTTATCATCATTTCTTGGGTTGTTGTACTCACGCTTCATGGCAAGCATAGTTTACTTGTCTCCTTCACTTGATGTACTTGCATAGTTATTTTGGCTCCTTTGGTTGCCTCCATTCAGCCTTCCATGCTTTTGCCAACAATCATTTGCATAATGTCCTATTTTACCACAACAATAGCATGTTATACCTTTATGAGGACTGAATGAACCTCAACCTCTTCCTCTATTTCTTCCTCGACCTCTTTCATATGTGTTGTCATTTGAGTTGTCCTTGTTGTCCTCTAAGTTGTGTTGGCTGGAATTTGTGTTGTTATAGCTTCTTCCTCTTCCTCGTGAGCCTCCTCTTGAGTTCCTTCCTCTACCTCCACCTGCATATAACATTTGGCTATGGTTGTCCTTACTTTTTTTGCCTTGAATCATTGATTTTCATGAGATATTTGCTCCCACATGTTGAATGACTACCATTCATAGCATTTGTGCACTAATGGCTCATCATGGTTGGATATACATCAATTGCATTAAAATTGGATATTAAAATTGCATTTCTCAATGGTGACTTACATGAAGAAGTGTATGTATTTCAACCCTCTTGAGCTAGTTCTACCATTTTTATGCACATTTTTGTCTGTCCAATCTCTAAATCTGCTCTCAGGTAGCTCTTATCTAGGTTTGCAACTATTGGCCCGTATTGAAGTCGAGCCTGGTAAGCCTTGAACATCATGTCCAAGTATTCTGGTGTCGAATCTACAAGAATAGACCTTGGTTGTGGTCTATTTACATTGACTGGTGCAGTGGGATGAAGTGGAGTGGATGGAGTTTCGGCGTGCAAGGGATTTTGAGAGGCAATATCTCCTATTTTTGTTTTTGCATCTCTCAATCTTTCTTCTAGTTCGGATAACTTTCTATTCCACTTATGATTGGCTAGCTCCCTGGTATCCTTCCATGTTCTTGTTTTTTTCTTATTAGACTCTATAGACTCACTTGACTCTGATTTGTTTAGCTAGTTTAGCCTTTTGTAAGGCTTATGCCCTAGTAACTGCCTGTATAGGAGCCACATTAACATTGTTTGAACTTGAATCCACCACTAAGCCTAGCACATTAATGGGTGTAACCTTGGGTGCACTAGAGGGGTTCATGGGAAAATCTCTCGAAAGATGCTCTTTGCTGCACTCAAGATAAAAGCCTTGTATTATGATGTTCTATCCTTGTCTTGGAGCTAGTGGGTGGGGAGATTCATGAATAAAATGGTCGCATGATATCTAAAACATGGTCCTCTAGGGGCTTGTGGTCTTACTTGTCTCAATTGGGGCCTAAGGTGGGGTCTAGGTAATGGAAAATCATGTTCATCTTTTTTATGCCTATGTGCTCTATGTCTATCTCTTTTAGCTCTTTCACCTTCAAGTCTTGATCTATCTCTACCCACAGTGTTTGCAGAGCTTACCTCAAGTCTCTCTCTCATTCATGCTCGTTGGATTTCATGAGCTTGTGATGATCCTGCACCTTGCTGGCCATGGGAAATATTAGATCATGGTGGAGGAAAAAAATAATTTACCTTGCCAAGTGTATGCATGCCTTTCATGCTCTGATACCAGGAACATTCTCTATGATGTATTATCCAAATAGAAAACTTTTCCTAGTATCTCGATCTTTGAACATGTAGATGGTGACTCTGCCCATTCTGCTAGGTTGATCCGGCTTGAATCTCCAAAAGACTTCCTCTATTTCTCTATTCAAGAATAGGTGTATGATTTTGTTGTCTTGGGGGATCCATTCTGGAGTGATCACCATGTTCAAGACTGACTTACCTCTAGGAGTCTTGAGTTCTCATCCTAGGTCTCCTTGCTCTAGGTCTCTTAGCTCGCTCTCAGTAATGATGTTTCCAAACTCATTTGTCCTATCTGGTAAGCTAGTAACCACATACATGGTGTGATTATGGTTCCTTGCTTATCAATATATGACCCCTCTTTGAACTTAAACATTGTGTGTTCAAGTCCAAAGGGTTGATCGGGATTTTTTAGTTGGACCATTGATTGCCTCATACCATCCTCATAGATGTGTGCATCTAATTGGTTGATCTTGATATACTCCAATTGTGTTTTATAGGGACCCTTTGGTGTTTGTAAATAAGCGGTTCCTGAGCTACCTACAAGTCTTTTCATGCTAAAAGACATTTCTGAGTCACTTCTTTCAGAACTTAGCATGTAGGGATAACCACTAAATTGTTGTGCCCATGACCTAGTTGTATGGTTGACATTGGCCTCAAATGATCTAATGCTTTGTCTATCCTTGCCTAGGTGTCTACCAGATCTCAGGTTCATAAGCTTTGTCTTCTAGTCCTGATTTTCCTTTTGTATTGCTCAAAATCCTTTGGAGCTTTGGCTTCCTAGTCTCACCTAAAGGTCAACTTCAAAATAATATATTTAAAACTCCACATATTAGTTTTACAAAAATAATTTTGTAGGATTTGAAACAAGCTTTCCAACAAACCCAAAATCACAACAAACAGATTTCGTATGGAAAAGTTATGATAGTTCGGGGTTATGGGCATTAAAAGAGGGGAATCTCTCTGGGAGTACTTCAAAACAAATGATGTATGATACTTAGGAAGTATCGGTGATACTTGGGAGCAAACGATACATGATACTTGCCTTTACATAATACATGATACCTCAATCTGGATGATACACAATACTAAGTCTGATGATATAATATTTTGCTCCAACACAATACACGATACTTCGGCCAGGCGATACACGATTTCAAAGAAGGAGTGCTGATGCAAACTTATACATCTATCAGAAAGAGTCCTTAGTGTCCATCATCATCCTCTATGTAGATAACTTGATCTTGACAAGCTTAGAGAACACATCCAATTCATCATCACACAGCTTCATCTTGAGTACTCTAGGATAGATCTTGGTCTACTTCACTACTTCTTAAGTATGGAAGTTTGGCAAACAAAAGAAGGTATAAAAGTACTGCTTTGATCTTCTTTTTAGATATAACATGGACCAGTGTCGCTCAATATCTACACCACTTGATCCCAACATCAAGCTCACATTGGAGGATTCATCATCACTTGTGGATGTGCATACTTATTGACAACTTGTTGGCTCATTACTCTACCTCACCAACCCTAGACCATATATTGCCTATGTAGTTGGTATCCTTAGTTAGTTTGCACATCAGCCTCATCAGAATCATTGGGATGTTGTTCAGAGACTACTTTGATACCTTTCCATCACCTGACATCATGGCCTTTGGTACAAAGGGGGCATCAAACTTGCTGAATATTCATATCCAAGTTGGGCTAGTGATCCTGATTCTCAGCAATTTACCTTCGGGTACATATTCTTGCTTGACTTAGGACCTATCTCTTGGGCAAGTAATAAGTAGCCTAGGATTGCTCTATCATCCATCAAGGTTGAGTATCACACATCCAACTTCGCAAAATGTGAGACCATCTAGCTTCAATGATTATTATTTGACATTGGTATCCAACATGCATCCGCATAGACAACCAATGAACCTTGGCCATCGTCGAGAATCCAGTGTTCCATGCTCAGATGAAGCACATTGAGATGCAATGTCATTTCATCCATGAGAAGCTCATATCTCAGGAGATTACTCTGGAGTAGTGTGCCTCTCAAGAGAACTCGATAGACATGTTTAGGAAAGTTGTACTGCTAGTTCTACTCCAGTGCTTGGTGGACCTCTATGACATTTAGCCACTCCAAAATGGAGTTGTAGAGGGGGTGTTGAAAACATGGCTCTTACATCATCTAGATTTGTATCCACATGATTGCACCTCCATTTTGTATCCAAAAGGCACTCCACTTCCAATTTATTTCCATTTTATATTGTATCTCTTTTGTATTTGGTACCTTGCCATTTGCTTCTACCATTGTATTTATTCTCCTTTAAGGGGAATTATCCCACATGAGATATAATTTGGAGAGCCCTCCCAAATCTATATAAGGAGCATCTCTCCCCCCATTTGTACTTGGTTAGAAACTTGAGGAGCCTACTCCATGCCCTTGGCAAGCTCATTTCTAATCCATGTGAATTTACTCAGTTTGTGGTCTACTCACTTTGAGTCTCTCACAATTTTCTTTTGTGAGTATACTCTTCCTTTCATTTTGCTTATGCGCATGTACTCTCTACAAGTTTCACTTACAACATTTGCAAAACTATTTCTACTTTTCTATTTTCGTCTTATCTTTGTCTTCAACTATGTTTTCTTCTCATCTTTGTCTTCCTTCTTCGACTATGAACCATTAGCAGATTTCTACTTATTAACTGATGAGCTCCATTTAGCTTTGCCCTTTTGGCTAGCTAAGAAAGCTTGATCTGCAACATGCATAACTGACTTGTTCTACTAGCTTGGGATGATCATCCCACAACAAAACACAGACTAATTCCTCAAATGTTAAGGCATTTGGATTGCCTTTCATCATCAATCGAATAGTAGAAGCAAAAATTTGATATGAATCTAGAAGACCGTTAAGAACAATTTGCACAAGTGAACTATATGGAAAGACTTCATCATCCTAAATCAACTACTCCTTTCAATCTTTGATCTTTGTCAAAAAACTTGTTGGAGATTTCCTCTCCTATGGGCAACGGAAAGTGTAGAAGACCTTCTCCTATAACTAAACCTTAAAATGAAAATTGGTATGAACTGGAAAATCCAATGAACTTGAGATTTCGACCACTCAAAATAGACACTAATAGCTCTCAAATAAGCTATGAAACACTCAATTTATAGTAGTTTTGGTTTGACAACTCTTTGCCTCAAAACAAGTTGCTTATCCACTCAATTAAGTTGAAAATTGGACTTCTAAAAATTGAATAATGCATAGAGCATGGAGAATCTCAAAAAATTGTTTTAGATAGAGAAGATAATCAAGTTAAGCTTTCCAAGAAATATTTAACTCTAAAAATGGATACATACATTGAGAGATATCAAGTTAAGCTACCTAGAAATTGGTATGTGGCTGGACATAGTCTATGAGACTGAAGAAAACGAAATGACTAAAACCAAATGAACTACCTACAAGGGGGCCTCAATGCCTTCTTCTGCTATTCTTGAGTGTCCTCCCTTATCTCTTTTGTAGCCAAATGACCACGACCTCTCATGATGAGTTTGAGAGCTCTTCTCCATAACTCCTCCACTACTTTGAGTAGTCACTTTTCTCTTCTGATTCAGTTTTTGGATTTGATTCTCTTTTGATTGATTCTCTTTTGATTGATTCTCTCTTGGCCTCCACTACTTGCTGAAGTAAATGCTTCCATTTGTCATTTTTGTATTTGCCTTCTTTTCTAAGAAACTACTTTTTGTGAAATATATATCTTGCTTCTTTATTTTGAACACTCCCCCTCAAGCTCACATGTGAGCTTGCACCTTCATCCATATCCTGCAAGTTGATTTCATCCTTGAACCTCTTTAGCTTAGAAGCATCTAAGGACTTTGTAAACATGCTTGCAACCTGGTCATTAGTTCTAATGAACTTTATATCCACATCTTTGCTCAAAACTTTTTCTCGAACATAATGATAATGCACTTCGATGTGCTTACTTTGTGCATGAAACATTGGATTGTTTGTCAAGTGAACGCTTGATATGTTGTCACCATAGATTGGAATGGTCTCTACCTCAACATCAAGATCATCCTAGAGATTCTTAATCCACGTAGCTTCACAAGTTGCAAAGGCTGATCCTCTATATTGAGCTTCTGTACATGATAGTGCAACAATAGGTTGCTTCTTCGAGCTCCATGTGATAGGTTTGCTACCTACCATGAATACATAACCTGAAATGGATCTTCTGTCTTCCTTCAAACCAGCCCAATCAACATCAGTAAAGCTTGTCACCTACAATACTTCATCATATCTAACAAAGCATGATTGACTGTGTGCTTCACATATCTTAGCACTCGTTTGGCTGAATTTAAATGTTCACTTGTTTGAGTTTGCATAAATTGAGAAAGTACTCCAATGATATAACACAAATCTGGTCTTGTGATCATAGCATAGATCAATGAACCTATAATAGTCCTGTATGTAGTTACATCATGTAACTTTTCTCCATCATTTGAGCATAACTTCACATTTGTGTCCATAGGTTCAATGAGTGGTTTGCATTCACTGATTCCAAATCTGAAAAGAACACCCAACAAGTATTTTCTTTGCATCAAGTAGATGCCATCTTTCCCATAGACCACCTCAATGCCTAAAAAATATTTCAGCTCACCAAGATCTGAAATTTTAAACTCCTTAGCTAGTTTTCTTTTTATCTCTTGTATTCCTGCAACATTACTTTCCATTATGATGAGATCATCAACATATATCTAGATGTATACCCACTTGCCTTCTTCTTTCTTCATGTATAGAGAAGGATCAACACTACTTGGACTATACCCACACCTTTTGAGGTACTCAACCAGCCTTTGGTTCCAAGCACGTGGTGCTTAGCCCATACAAAGCTTTCTTCAATTTGCAAACAAAATCTGGATATTTTTTATGTCAAGTTGGTACAATGGCCATGTCCTTGTTGCACTCACTGCAATCAAGTTTCTAATTGTTCCCATCTTTGCAACCAAGCTGAAAGTCTCTTCATAGTCGATGCCGTGAGTCTACTTGAATTCTTTTGCTACTAGTATAGCTTTATGCCTAGCTAGAGAACCATCAATATTTGTCTTTATTTTAAACACCCATTTATTTGGAACAATCTTCATACCTTCAACCTTTGGAACCAGATCACATGTGTGATTGTCCTTGAGAGCTTTTATCTCTTCTTGCATAGCTTGCTGCCATTCTTTTTGTGTACATGCTTCTTCATATGCATCCGGTTCTTTGTCTTTGACCACCTGTGTCATATATGCAAAATGCTTTGCAATAAAACTATCATAGCTCAACCTTTGAATTGGACGTCTTGCTCTTGAAGACCTCTTTACATTTCCTTTTGAATATTGCTTCTTCAACTAGTTCAACTTTACCTTTGGTGTAATCACCTCTTCATACTCTTCTTCACTTGCATTTGAATCACTATTTTGGGCAGCACTTCTAGCTTCAATTCTTTCATAACCTGATGTTGGTGATGAGGAATGACTCCTTACTCTTCCCTTCCATGTTGAGCTTTCTCCATGTGATATAGAAGCCTCTTGACCTGACATTTGAGTGCTTGTTTGCTAAAATTTTTCTTGGACAACACCTCCATCATCTTCGTAATCTTCTTCAAGAATTTTATCTTTCTCTTTGTCTCCAAACCATGGTCTTAGCTCATCAAATACCACATCTCGTGAGACTCGCAACTCCTTTGTCACCTGATTGTAGCACTTGTATCCTTTTCGCTCCGCTGAATATCCAATGAAAATACATTTTTTTTACTGTGGCTCCATCTTTGTCCTTAGTTCTTGAGGAATGTGAACATAATACACACATCCAAAAACTTTGAGATGCGTAAGATCAGGTTTCTTACCAAAAGAAACCTCCTTGGGAGTTAAAATATGCACTCCAACTATTGTACACTTATTCATCAAATAACAATCCGTACTAACTGGTTCAATCCAATAGTTTAGTGGCACTTTCATCTCGTTGTGCATGCATCTTGCAACTTCTGTGATATGTCTATTTTTCCTTTCAACAATTCCATTTTGTTGAGGCGTGTACCTACATGTAAATTTTCATTTGATGTCATTTTCATAAAGAAAATATGAAAATTCTTTGGAGAAATATTTTTCTCCTCCATCAGACCTCAAGGTCTTTATGTAATGTCTTGTTTACTTTTCTACCTGTGCTTTAAATGTCTTGAACATAGAGAACACATCTGATTTTTGTTTTATGTCGAACATCCATATTTTCTTGAATGATCATCAATGAAAGTGACAAAATATCTATTACCAACCATCAACGGTTGTTGTGATGGTCCCCATACATCCATGTGTATCAAGTCCAGGGCATTCCTTGGCACATAGTTTCTCTTCTTGAATGGTTGTCAAGTTTGTTTCCCAGCTAGTTGGCATGCTTCACAAAACTCATGTAGTCCAGCATCATTGAATCTTCGAAGACCTCTTATCACTTCATGGTTGCTCATTTCCTTGAGCTTGGGAATGTTGATATGCCCAAACCTTTTGTGCCACAAATCAATTTCAGCGATCCTCTTGTTTCCAAACTGAATATACATCACCTTCCCATGTGGTTGTTGAATGTCCAAAGTGAACATCCTTCTTTCTTTCCTTCCTTGAGCAACGACCTTGGATCCTTCTTTTGGATTCTTTATAAAGCAACCTTTTTCATTGAAGATATTATGATATCCTTTCTCTACCACTTGTCCTATTGAAAGCAAATTCTTTGCAATAGTAGGAACATGAAGAATGTCAGTCAATACCTTTTTGTCTCCAAGCTTGATTTCTCCAACATGCTCAATTGTGTGTTGAGTTTCATCACCGATTTCCACACATCCTTTTCCATTTGGGGCTTGTAGATTTGTGAATAAATCTCCTTGGCATGTCATATGATTGCTGCAACTTGAATCTATAAACCACTTTTGGTCATCACTTCTTGGACTGTTGTACTCATGCTTCATGGCAAGCATGGTTTTTCTTGTCTCCTTCACTTGATGTACTCGAATAGTTATGTTGGCTCCTTTGACTGCCTCCATTCAGCCTTCCATTCTTTTGCCAACAATCATTTGCATAATGTCTTATTTTACCACAATGATAACATGTTATACCTTTATGAGGATTGTATGAACCTCGACCTCTTCCTCTATTTCTTCCTCGACCTCTTACATATGTGTTGTCATTTGAGTTTTCCTTGTTGTCCTCCGAGTTGTCTTGTCTAGAATTTGTGTTGTTGTAGCTTTTTCCTCTTCCTCTTGAACCTCCTCTTGAGTTCCTTCCTCTACCTCGACTTGCATACCTTTATTCCTCTTCCTCTTGAGCCTCCTCTTGAGTTCCTTCCTCTACCTTGACCTTTGGCTATGACTATCCTTACCTTTATTGCCTTCTCCTTGTTGAGCAGCCTCTTCTGCCACAAGATTTGGTATAATCTCCTCGAACATTGGTAGAGGATATCGATCTAGAATGTTTGTGATGAGGGGCTTCCACTTTTCTTCACTTCTCAATCCATTGAGGGCTGTTTGGATGATGCCTTCCTCTTCTATCTTGTATCCAACTGATACTAACTGATCTGGAAGCTCCTTGATCTTCAATGTATACTTACCAATGCTTTGGTTTGAGCTTTTCTTTATGTTGTTGAGCTCATTCTTGAGTTGCATCTTCCGAGACCTTGTTGAGGTAGAATACACCTTCTCCAATGCTTCCCAAACTTCCTTGGTTGTCTCTAGGCTTTGCACATGACCAATCATAGTGTTAGAAATAACTTTTGAAATGAGGAACATCACCCTTCAACTCCTCTCTTCCCAATCAGTAAATTGTCTCCTTTGTGCTAGAGTAATGTTGGGATCTTGAAGGTTCACTAGTGGATTATCTCTAGTAACTAGAACCCATAAACCTTTATCGTTAAGGTAATTTTTCATTCTATACCTCCAAGACTGAAAATTGTTTTTATCTAACTTCTCAACTTGTTGTCCTAAATCAACCATTGAAAATTTCCAAGTTTGAAGTTCCTATGTGCAATGGAAAGTGTAGAAGACCTTCTCCTATAGTGGAACATTAAAATGAAAACTTGGTATCAAGTAAAAAATCCAATGAACTTCATACTTTAGCCACTTAAATTAGACACTAATAGCTTTCAAATAAGCTATCAAACACTCAATTTGAAGTAGTTTTGGTTGGCAATTCTTTGCCTCAAAATAGGTTGCATGTCCACTCAATTACGATGAAAACTAGACTTCATAAAAAACTAAATAACTCATAGAACATGGCAAATCTCACAAAACTATTTTAGACAGAGAGAATACTGAAGATAAGATTTCCAAAGAATATTCAAACTCTAAAAATGGAAACATACATTGAGAGATATGACTCTCACAATTAGGCTACCCAAAATTTGGTGGTTGGACATAGTCTATGAGACTGAAGAAAATCAAATGATTGAAACCAAATGAACTACCTACAAGGGGGCCTCAATGCCTTCTTCCTCTATTCTTGAGTATTCCCCCTTGCCTCTTTTGTATCCAAATGACCACGAGCTCTCATGATAAGTTTGAGAGATGTTCTCCATAACTTCTCCACTACTTTGAGCATCCACTCTTCTCTTCTGGTTCAATTTTTGGATTTGATTCTCTTTTGATTGATTCTCTTTTGGCCTCCACTACTTGCTGAAGTAAATGCTTCCATTTTTCTTTTTTTATTTGCCTTCTTTTTGAAGAAAATCCTTTTTGTGAAATATATATGATTTTGCTTCTTTATTTTTAACAAAATTATCCATAGAATCTCCTTCATTCATATGCTCACTCTCCAACTATTGTTGGAGATAACCAACACAAGCCTCATTTCTTGCCTAATATAAAGTTTTAAGTGTATCCCAAGCATCCTTTACTATTTTGTAAGAGATAATTTTTGGGATAATGGCACTGTTAGGCCGCCGGAAAGGAATATCCTTCTATTTAGTAGAAATTGTAATTAGGAACATACGCACACCGAAAGGATGTTGCGCAAACGTTCTAACTCTTTTATGATAATAGAAGACGTGATTGGAAGTGAACGATAGAGGCATCGTCGGGCTGTTTGTCTGGGTGATGTGCTAGAGTTTGGTTCTAACACAAGTTCTTTATATTGTTGTACCGCATGCACCATTGTCACTGCTCGGTATTAATTAATTGTGGTATTGTGTTAATGTTTGATTGCGTTATTGATGAATTGTAAGTATAGTGGTGATGATAAGTGAGTGGTAAAAAGTTTCTGCATATTTGGGTATGGTGATTTTTGTATGTGGCTATGCGCTGGAGATTAGTAGTTAAGTTTTTTGTAATTTTCAGAAAAGTAATGAAGTGACTGGGAAAATACATAAGGAGCCTCTATATTACAGACCCTTGACCATGCCAAGAACCCACGTACAGTCAGAACGGAAGTTATAATCAATCTGACTAGATAGCAAATTAATACTAGCACTGGCCATGGGGCATGGAGTAGCCAGTCGGCGAACAGATTAGGATTTGAGAAAGAATCCTATGATAAATGCTTGTAAAGCATTTCAAAGAATCATACCTGAAGTATAGAAGGGATCATCATCCCTAGAAAGTTCGTAGCACATTGGGAAAGCCTCCTAGTGGTAGTGGTGACGGACAATCATCAGAAGGAAAGCTGAAGATATGGGCTAGTGGGGTGCCACCTCAGCATTTTCTTGTGCACGGACTACAGGGTATGCCAGAAGTGCAACCAACACCATATGTAGAAAGTAAGGTTGGGGAAGTAATCGCTGGCTCCAGTGACAGTGTGGAAAATTATGATAGCAGTTTGTGGAATTTCGGTGGTAGTTTGGACAATTTCGGGGTTAGATTTTAGTGAAATGTTTACCTCAAAAGCCAACTATGAGGAATGGAAGTTGGGTGTAGGCATGTGTGATCGACTTAACGATATCAGATTATCGAAGAACTTGCAAGGTGGCAAGATGACACAACATCAATTAGACTTAACTTGCTCAAATCATTTGGTAGTGATGCTTCCTCTTGACTTAAACAACATGAGTGGTTCACAACAGCAACAACAACAACACCACACTACAAGAAAAAGGGGGGCGTAGCGACGCCCCTGAATCGGATTATGCGACGAAAAAAACAAAAACCGTCGCTTATGCAACGAAATCGTCGCATAAGCGACGGTAAAAATTTCGGATTTGTTTTTTTGGCCGAGCCTCGTCGCATAAGCGACGATAGCATTGTATAAGCGATGCTAGACCACAAGCGTCGCTAGTAGCGTCGCTAGTAGCGTCGCTGGTTAGCAACGCGCTTAACGACGTTGGCAAACTGCAGAGCGTCGCATATGCGATGCTCTAGAATGTTAAAAAAAAAATTCAATTCTCCCGGCACATTTGTGTCGGGCCTTGAACGTGAGGAAGAGCTGTAAGACCGAGAGAGAGAGAGAGAAAGATCGCGCGCACGAGGGAGAGAGAGAAGCGAGACCGGTTAGGTATGCGCACACACACACTTACACACACACATATGTACACACACATTCACACAGATTCACACACATATACATACATGCATACATATTGCATATGCATATGCATACATACATACTTACATGCATATGCATACACACACACATATGCATACATACATACTTACATGCATATGCATACACATGCATATGCATATGCATACACACATACACATACACATGCATACACACATAGACACACATATACACACACACATATGCATACACACACACATAGAGAGACATACACACACATACATGCATACACATACACACATAAACACATACACACACATAGACACATACACACATAAACACATACACACTCATAGGTACACACACATACACATAGAGACACACACATATAGTATATACACACACATGCACACATAGACACATAGACACATAGACACATACACATGCATACACACACATACACATGCATACACACATAGAGACACATATACACACACATACACACACATATATGCATACACACACATAGAGAGACATACACACATAAACACATACATGCATACATTTGCATACATAATGCATATGCATATGCATATAATGTACATACATACTTACATGCATACATAATGCACATGCATAGATACATACACACACACAGATACATACACACATAGACACATACACACACATGAACACATACATACTCATAGATACACACACATACACATAGACACACACACATACACACATAATGATGCATACACACACATACACATGCATACACACATACAGACACATGTACACACACATACACACATAATGATGCATACACACACATACACATGCATACACATGCATACACACATACAGACACATGTACACACACATTCACACACACATTCACACACATTCACACACATATACATACATGCATACATATTGCATATGCATATGCATACATACATACTTACATGCATATGCATACACACACACATATGCATACATACATACTTACATGCATATGCATACACATGCATATGCATACACATGCATATGCATATGCATACATAATGCATATGCATATGCATACATAATGCATATGCATATGCATACATAATGCATATGCATATGCATACATAATGCATATGCATATGCATACATAATGCATATGCATATGCATACATAATGCATATGCATATGCATACATAATGCATATGCATATGCATACATAATGCATATGCATACATAATGCATATGCATATGCATACATAATGCATATGCATACATAATGCATATGCATATGCATACATAATGCATATGCATACATAATGCATATGCATACATAATGCATATGCATATGCATACATAATGCATATGCATATGCATACATAATGCATATGCATACATAATGCATATGCATACATAATGCATATGCATACATAATGCATATGCATACATAATGCATATGCATATGCATACATAATGCATATGCATATGCATACATAATGCATATGCATATGCATACATAATGCATATGCATATGCATACATAATGCATATCATATATACATGTAAACAATTATAAACACTTGCATATATTACGTACATGAATACATGTATACATATATCACACACATGCAAACACATACATATACATGAAATACATATATATGCATACTAATATATGTATACATATAATACACATGAATACACACACATATGCATACATACATGATAAAAATTTACTCCTCGAAGATAAAGCTATATATAAAATAATTAGGCATACCCCCGAGCTTCATGTTCTAACTTAGAAGAACATGATTTCATCTCTCTAGTAGGATTCATCGTTATTCAAATTAATAAAAAAAACCTATTATCTGATATCCATTCAGAAGCTTCAAGTTCCTATCTAATCTGCTCATATGTTTTCATTATTGCCATCATTTTGGTAAGACATCAATATAGTCTCATATTCATTATCCTTATTGATTTCATTTATTTCTTCTATTGTTAAATCTATGTTCTCATGAATCACATCATCTATTGGTGGATTAATATCTATTTCTGGTAATTCCTCTTCCTCGTCAGTAGAATCAGCATGTAGAGAATTATCCTCTTCATCAAAAAGATTAGTATCATTATCACGTATAATGAGTCTAATTTCTATTCGAGATGTTGATGTATCAGTATCTGATGTTGAATCATCAAGAGGACTTTCTTCAATCTCTCTAACAATAAACTGTTCAAACAATGACCTACCTCTAGGTTGCACATGAATGACTTGCCACCAAGGATGAGCATCTGGGTTTTTATAAAAAAATGCTTGTTCAATATGCCTAGGAAGAATATATGGTTCTTTAGTAGATCGCATTACCTTGGAAGAATCAATTGCCCAAAACCGAGATAATTCCTTTCTTATTGTAGAATTACTACCTTTATACTCCGCTCGATACCAGTCAACCTTCAAAATGACCTATCAAAATATATAACAACAAAAACGTCCCATTATTAGGTGCTTAAAAAAATAACTAACTCTAAAAAAAATATATAAACTTTTTTCTACCTGTTTGAATGTACGAAATGAAATTTCGTAGATACCAACAATAGTTCCTACGTAACCAAGTTCGCTATCTATAAGGTTCGTGTCTTTTGAGCTAGCACATGATAGTTGCTTGAATAACTCTATGTGTATGTGTGTGTATGTGCATGTATATGTGTATATGTGCATGTGTATGTGTGCGTATATGTATGTATATGCATGTGCATGTATAAGTGTATATGTATGTATCAATATGTGCATGTTCTTGTGTATGTGTGTGTATATGTATAACTCTATGTGTATGTGTGTGTATGTGCATGTATATGTGTATATGTAGGTATATGCATGTGTGTGTGCTTCTTCATCATGTATAAGTGTATGAGTGCATATCAATAAGTGTGAGTATGGTATGTAATGAAAATAACACAATTCAAATGATCTACAAATAATAGAAATTGTACTTACAATTGTGATCCATAGTTTTTGCTTGGTTAGCTTCTTGAATAACCTACAATAACGAGAGAGAAAAGAGAGAGAGAGAGAGAGAGAGAGAGAGAGAGAGAGAGAGAGAGAGAGAGAGAGAGAGAGAGAGAGAGAGAGAGAGAGAGAGAGAGAGAGAGAGAGATCTAGAGAGAGAGAGATCTAGAGAGAGAGAGTGAGATCTAGAGAGAGAGAGTGAGATATAGAGAGAGAGATCTAGAGAGAGAGAGAAAATTCAAAGAGAGAAAGATGTAGAAAGAGAGAAACAAAGACAGAGGGAGACAATAACAGAGAGCTTAAGCAAAACAACAATTCTGCATATACTTGCTTCAGCTCGTAAGCGCAGCGCAATTGCGAACGTTGGAGAGCTCTTCGATCGGATGCGTGAAAATGCCGATTGCAGAGCCTCCAACATTTTAATTTTTGTCCGTCAACAGATCGTCGTATAAGCGATGCAACGCGTCGTCGTATAAGCGACATTTCCTTAGCGTCGCGTATACGACGGTCTGCACCGTCGCTTATACGATAGTGTGCACCGTCGCTTATGCGACGCAACAAAACGTCGCTTAAGCAACGCCTTTGAAAAGCGTCGTTTAAGCGACGTTAGGCGGAAGCGTCGCAAATACCGTCGTTTTTTGCGTCGTATAATCGACGGTCCGCGCTCGACGGTAATTCCGACGCAAGTTTCAATTTTATAGCGACAAAATTTTGTCGCGTTAATCGTCGCTACACGCCCGTATTCCTTGTAGTGCCACCACCACCAACAACAACAACAACAACACCACCAGCAACAACAACAAAAACAACAATAGATCATACCACCATGACTGGTACCTGCCAAAGTTACGTATACGAAATTTGGAGGATTTCTCGGTGATGATCCTGATGCCCATATGCATACTTTTGAAATCAATTATGTTGTACTCAACTATCCAGCGGATCCGGCATATAAGGCTATAGTGTTCCAATCTATTCTGGTTAATGAGGCTACCCAATGGTTAACCGAATATGCCATTAATCATTTCGATCAATATGACGATGTTAAGGATGCCTTCTTACAACGTTTGGTTGAGATCTTTGACTATTTGCAAAATAATAAACAGAAACCACATCAGAATGTGCAAGAGTACGCAACTCTATTCCATACTCATCTACGTCAACTGCCATCGGTGCATGCTAACCTATCGAATGACGTGATTACTCAGTGGTTTATTAATGGGTTAAACCCTTAGCTCAAACAAGTTATGATTATACGATGTGTGGGCGGTATGACCTTAGATGCAGTAATAGCCATGGCATTGCAGTTGGAGCATAAAGTTGGTGGTTTCATCGAAGATCTGGAAGGCATCCAAGAGCATGAGTGAGGATCCATTGAAACAGGTGTACTACACAAAATGTAAGAATCTGGGACACACTACTTTTGCATGTGCATTAAACCAAATGTACTGCACTATTTGTAATACGGTGAGTCATTCTATCAAAATGTGTCCATATAATGCCAAAGTATAGACCAGACCAATCGTGAATGCCATAATACAGGAGCAGGGACAACAAGCTACCCACTATGTACCACCGCATTTGACAAATACTTCTTACTAAAGTTACAAAACCTATAGGGGACCGCGAGCAAACAATTTCGGACATACCTGGTGGAACTCAGGCCAATCGCGTGAAGGTATATCTCTTCCACCACCAAGATGCCATTTTTGTGGTGAGATTGGACATATCCGCAGATATTGCAGAGAGGCATCCAAGTATGATAAACAAAGGAAAGAACAATAGCATCCAATGGCAAATATGGTAAATATTTCAGTAGTAGATACCCAAGCGGCAACAATTCAAACACGGTCCGGCAAGAAGTTACAACCGGCTGCTGAGATTTTTGAGTCGGACATTCGAGAACAACAAAGAGTTTTTACCAAAGCTAGTACGTGGGCCAGTCAAGAACCAACTGTCTTCTCCGATCCGGTACCTGTGATCCAACAAACAGTATCGAATCTACCATCGGAAGATACGAGCTCATGAAAGTGTCACCGTAGAGTTCATCGAATTCGGTATCAGGTAGATCGAATCTTGACTCTGTGTAGAATATTTTATCATAGGCATCTATTACAATGCCATTGGGGTAAATATTAGCCTTGGTTCTGGGCATACAACAACAATTCAAGCACCAAATTAGTCCAAGATCTTTGTGTACACCTGCTACGACAACTATCAGTCCAGAAATTTTATGTTGTGGGCTTTATAAGCTCATAGACTATGAAAGATCTGTAAATGATTTGGCATATGCAGTAAATGATTCTCAGGCGATGTCAGATGCAAAGCTTTGGCATGCATGCTTTGGTCATTTGAATTTTGCTAGTTTGCTATACGTGCAGAAATCTGAAATGGTGTCCTCTTTGCCCAAATTTGAGGCATCTGGAAAACATGTTTGTGAAGGCTGTATTTTGGGCAAAATGCAACGTTCGTCCTTTCCAAAAGATGGTTTTGTTCGGGCTACTCAAAAATTGTAGCTTGTACATAGTGATGTCTGTGGTCCTATGCAGACACCTTCTTTTGGAGATTATCTCTACTTCGTGACTTTCATCGATGATTTTTCCAGGCATGCATGGGTATATCCATTGAAGGCAAAGTCCGAATTGTTCATGTGCTTCAAACAATTTTTGCTTTTGGCTGAAAATCTGTCAACATGTAAAATGGGCACCCTCTGTTCTAATCGAGGGGGGGGGGATATATGTCTTCTTATTTTAATGCATTTTTGGCTGAACGTGGGATAAAACACTAGTGTACAGTGCCGTATACACCTCAATGGAATGGAGTTGCTGAAAGAAAGAACATGTCACTCATGGAGATGGAAAGGTGTATGGTCAAGAGTCAGGCTTTAACACATAGTTTCTGGCTTGAGGTTGTCATGTGTGTAGCATATGTACTGAATAGGTGTCCCACTAAAGCGCTGCAAACTATCACTCCATATGAGGATTGACATGATCGCAAGCCATCTGTTTATCATCTCCGTGTTTTTGGTTGTTTGGCATATGCATTAGTGCTTGAACAACATTGTAGAAAATTGGATGATAAAGGAGTAAAATGTATTTTTGTGTGGTACAGTTCTGAAAGTAAAGGCTATCATCTATATCATCCACAAACTAAACACATTCTAGTTATTCATGATGTTGTTTTTGTGGAAGATGCTATTCAGCCATTGCTTTCATGTACTAAGGAGACATCTGTTAGCTCCAAAGACATGTATGATACTTTGCTGCCTCTTTTTATAGGTGGATAGTCTAGTGCTAGTCCCAATGAGGCAACTTCTCAGCCTTTGTAGGTTTCATGTGATAATGTAGATCATTCCATTTCTGATGCAGATTTACATGATGCACTAGTTGATAAGAGAGCTGATATTGAGCAGACAAAAACTATGCCAAAATGGTTGGTGTAGACTTTGCATGATAACAAATTAGATGCACCTCTGTCATATCGTACTCGTTCAGGCTCTCATAATGCCTCTTTTGCATTATATTGCTATGCTATGGCTGCATCTAGTCTCTGTGATGAGAATGAGCCTGTTTCGTTTGATGAAGCACAAAATTCAGAAAATTGGATGGCTGCTATGCAATCTGAATATGATGCTATAATGAAGAATGGTACTTGGTCTTTATGTGACTTGCTTCGTGGCAAGAAGGCCATTGGCACTAAGTGGCTATACAAGCTGAAGCGTAAACTAGATGGTACAATTGATAGGTATAAGGCTAGGCTTGTTGCAAAGGGTTATGCAAAGGAAAGAGGCATTGATTTTGATGAGATCTTTGCACCTACATGTTGTATGACTATTGTTTGGAGCATCTCTGCACTTGCAGCTCATCATGGTTGAAATGTACATCAGTTGGACATTAAAACAACATTTTTGAATGGTGACTTGCATGAAGAAGTGTATGTTTTTCAGACCTGTGGCTTTGTGCAGAAAGGGCATGAAAAGTAGGTGTGCAGGTTAAAGAAGGCATTATATGGTTTAAAGCAAGCACCACGTGCTTGGTATGAGAAGATACATGCCTATTTGATTGCACATGGTTTTGAGAACAATCCAATTGAAAGCACCTTATATGAAAAGCGTGCTAATGATGTGCTTCTGATCATTGTTGTCTATGTTGACGACATGCTACTCACTGGTCATATTGAGAAGCATAGTGCTACTTTTAAGGCTGATTTGCATGCCTCATTTGAGATGTCTGATTTGGGGCATTTGCATCACTATTTGGGCATTCAATTTATGCAAGTTGATGGTGGAATGGCTTTGTGTCAAACGAAATATATTGACACATTATTGCAGCGTTTTGACCTTGAAGACTGTAAGCCTATTGCCACTCCTATGGAGACAGGTTTATGATTGAGTCTTCATGATGCTGGAGATGCATTTGATGCTATTCTCTATCAACAGGCTGTTGGGTGCTTGATTTACTTATGCATTACTCGGTGAGATATTCAGTTTGTTGTGTCATAGATGAGTAGGTTTATGCATTGCCAAGGAGTCAAGCATTGGCAGACAGTTAAGCGCATCTTTTGCTATTTTAGTGGTACTTAGCTACTTGGGTTGTTTTATCCCAAGGGGGGATCACTATGGCCAGATTTGCATGCTTTTTCTGACTGTGATTGGGTTGGTTGATATGACACTTGTGTGTCCACTAGTGGCTTTTGCTTCATGCTTGGTAGCTCATGTATATCTTGGTTGAGCAAGAAGTAGCCTACTGTGGCCACTTCCAGTTGTGAAGCTGAGTATAGGGCAGCTTTCACAGCGACTGTTGAGTGTGTGTGGCTCAGACTCCTTATTGCTGATTTGGATGTTGGTCAGACTTCTGCCACCACCATCTTCACTGACAACCAAAGCGCATTGGTAGTTGCGAGGAACCCTGTGTTCCATGCTCGTGATAAGCACATTGAGGTGCATTATCACTATGTCAGGGAGAGGTTCTCTGCTCGGGAGATCAGCTTGGCATATGTGCCCACGCAGGAGAACATTGTAGACCTTTTCATGAAGGCTCTGCCTAGGGAGAAGTTTGAAGGTTTCCACAAAGCTTTGGGCTAACTTCCTTTTGTGGAGTGATTTCCACATAGCTTGGCACTTCCTTATACATGAGTGCCAACTCCTTATTCACTGCATCACTCCCAGGGGGGATTTGTTGATATATTTAGGTAGTGATGTGTATGAACACATTAGGACCACCGAGGCACTTTTTTCCCTCTTTAGAAGGTTTTTTCCCCCGGCTTGTATATACACCTATTGCCCTAATGGGCTACTTATCTTTGTACATTCTCTAGGGATACATTCAGTATTGTGTGTTGTGCTCCAAGCTTCTTCTTCTTCCTTGTGCAGTTTGCCTGCTTCCGTAGACGTCTAACTCCAACAAAAAGTGCCCATGTATAGGGAAAAGGTTCACATCAAAGCTACTCGAAGAACACATAAGTGTAACAAAACCCCCCCTGGAGCGAGTGATTTGAACACATATAGGGAGTGACAGATCAGCCCCCACAAGGTAATAAGCCTAAAGCTTTGCAAAAAGCTTCAAACTTTTCCCGCAGAAGAGCTTTGGTGAATATGTCTGCCACATTATCTTGTATAGGCACATATACCAAATCAATATCTCCTGCATGAAGGCGCTCTCTCACATAGTGATAATGCACCTCAATATGTTTGGTCCATGCATGAAACACTAGGTTTCTTGCAATAGCCAAAGCACTTTGACTATCAGTGAGAATATGTGTAGCAACATCAATCTCCATGCAAAGATCCATTTCTAAGCGTCTCATCCATATACACTCCACTATAGCTCTGAAAACTACCCTGTACTTAGCTTCGCAACTCAAAATTGCCACTGTAGGTTGCTTCTTACTCAACCAAGATATGCATGAGTCCAAGGAAAAAGCAATTACCACTAGTGGACACACAAGCATAACTCCCAAGTACCATTCCTATGTATGGAATCCATTTTTGATTGCATAGCACTCATCGATTATGGATAATCACATGCATCTTCAAAAGAAAGTGGCTCTTCATTACATGCTATAGCAATAAAAGAATAATCCACAAAATTACTTGATGCATGGTGAGAGCTTGATCTTGTTCTACCAAGTAAAGGTGCACTCAATTTGCTATCCTGCAAAGTTTGTTTTAGCCACTTTGGCATAGTTTGTGCACTCTTGATAGACATGCATTCATTATGTAAAATATCTTCAATATGTACATCATGCGTGGGCTGAATTTCATGCTCATTTTCAGCCATATTTTGACACAAATGTTTAGCCATATGTGGCTGGAAATTTCCAGTAGTTCTAATCATTTTTGGCTCAAAAATTTCAGCCATGTTTGGCTGGAATTTCGGAACAAAGGCATTAGTGTATTGAACACATCTTGTGAGCTAACTGCTGGCTATTTTTTGCATTTAAGTAGAGGGAAAACTGAATTTTTAGCAAATAACACATCTAGACTCACAATAATTGTGTTCGTCAATGGATGGTACAAATGATATCCCTTACTTTCATCGCTATAACCAACAAATATGCATTTCTTTGCCTTGTTATCAAGTTTGTGACATTGTTGTGATGGGCACAAGAGCATATGCAAAACAACCAAACATACACATATGTCTAACCATAGGCTTATGACCATTTCAAGCCTCATAAGGAGTGATGACTCTCAATGCTTTTGTAGGGTAGCGATTCAACACATAGTTTGCACACATGATCACTTCCATCCAAAACTTATCAGAAAGATGCTTTCCTTTAACCATACATCGTGCCATTTCAAGTAGAGTTCTATTTTTATGCTCGGCAACACCATTTTGCTGAGGTGAATAAGCATCACACATTGGTGTGAAATGCCTCTTTCATGAAGAAAAGCATTAAAATCATGTGACATGTATTCACCACCACGATCTGTGTGTAGAGTCAAAAGCTTTTAAGAAGAAAAATTTTCAGCCATAGCTAAAAATGCTTTGAATCAAGAAAATACCTCATTCTTTGCTTTCAGAGGATACACCCATGTATGACGAGTAACATCATCAACGAAGGTAAGAAAATATACATGCTTCCCAAAAGATGGAGTCTTGACGGGACCACATACATCACTATGAACAAGCTACAATTTTCTTGTAGTGTGTGTATGACTATCTTTTGGAAAAGAAGCACGATGCATTTTTCCAAGAATACAACCTTCACATGCATGCTTTTCAATGGACTCAAGTGTAGGAAAACCAATAACCATGTCCTTCTTTTGCAAGTAAAGCAAACTATTGAAGTTCAAGTGACTAAAACGAGCATGCCAAAGCTCCATTTTAGCCATGGAAGAAGTATGAGCAACCAAGGCATTCGAGGCAGCCCTCTTGTATGTATCCATGCAATACAAACCATTACATAATGTACCAGACATCACGATAACATCACCATTGCTGAAATCATGAACCATACACTTATCATCGACAAAGTGTACATGAAGTCCAACTTTGGCAATCAACAGAACTGAAATTAAGTCCTTCTTGATCCCGGGCACATACAATGCATTTTTCAAGAGAATCACACCTCCATTTGTAGCTGTAAGCTCAATTTCTCCTACTCCAATGATAGGATAATAGGCATTGTTTGCACACACCACATGTCCTCCTTTGGGTGCATCTTTCAAAGAGGCAAAAAATCTTTTGCATGATGTTATGTGCTTTGAAGCACCACTATCAAAGAACCAATCCGAATCAACCACACTCACAACCATACATTTAGAATTCAAAGATGCATCATAATGACATGTAACAACACATGCCCAAGAATCTTGAGCCATGTTAGCTTCATCATTCTTTGCATTTTCTGAATTTTCAGCAATAGATATGCTGGATTCCTTCTTCTTTTCATTGCATTTAGCAAGCTTTCTACACCCATCAATAGTATGACCAGCCTTTTGACAATATTTGCATCTCTTCTTCTTGAAAATCACCATCATTAGAGGAATGAGTGGAAGAGGAAGGTTGAGTCTTTGGTTTTGATGAACCCAAAGCTGAACCATACTTGCTTTGCTCCTTTTGTGAGATTGCAAGTGCTTGCGTTCCCTCAATTAAACCACTCCTATTTGCTCTAGATTCCTCTTCTTGCAAAGGAAGAGACAAAAACTCATCAAATGCATACATATTAGGATTTCCTTTTGCAACCAAACGGAGTGTAGTAGCAAAGCTTTGAAAATATTCTAGTAATCCTTTCAACAATGTAGAAATGAGTGATGCATCCGGAATAATCTCATCTATGTTTGCCAATTGCTCTTTCAAGTCCTTGATGCGTGTCGCGTACACATCCACCGATTCATTTTTAGCCATACATACATCCTCAAGATGCTTCCTCAAGTATGCAACACGTGCTTCATTATGCACGGCATACAAAGAAGCAAGAGTGTCCCATGCTTGTCTCGATGTAGAACATGATCGAATGTGTGGAACTATATGACGCTTCATTGAAAGTGCAATCAAAGCATGAGTTTGAGCATCTTTTCCATCCCATCTAAGCTGCTCCTATGTAGGTGGAGAAGGAGAAACCACTATACTTGAAGAAGAAGCTCCATCTATGACAGTTGAGTGTGAAGTAGAAGAACCTATGGGTCTTTGATCTACATCTGCCAACTATGTTCCAAAGTTGTTTAGCAACAAGAACATGCTTCATCATGTAAGACCACATCAGATAGTTGGTCCCATCAAGCTTATCTTTAGCTTGAAGCATGCCAAACAAGTCATTGTTGCCTCCCATTTCACTAAGGAACAAGAATATGACAAAATCTTCACTTCGACGAAAGCTAAAATGAATGTTGAAATTTCAACTCATAAACCATCACTCTGACGGCGATTTTGATTGCACCAATGGCTTTGAAATGGGGGTAAAACCTCAGTGCAACAGTGAAACTGGTGGAAATGCTTCTTGGCTACTGAAATTCACTATTCTATGCTCGAAAGTCAATTTGCACCGTTAAAAGTGCATGTGCGCCGCGATGCAAAAAAACCGAAACTTAAGAAGGAGCTGAACCCACTTTGATACCACTATTGGGTGTGTGTAGAAGTGTGAGAGACACACGAGAAGCACACACAAGGAGCACAAATGCAGCAAGACACACAGAGAAGACGATGGCTAGACTAACACTCTCTATTGACAATGAACTGAACTGAAGTAAGAGCTAAATAATAATCCCTAAGTACAAAGTACCACCACATATGAGAGTATCAAGTATGTGGTAACATGGGGGAAAAACCTCTAGTCAGCACTAGAGTAAAAAGTGCCCATGTATAGGGAAAAGGTTCAATTCAAAGCTACTCGAGGAACACATAAGTGTAACAGTTTTAAGGACTTAATCTTTGAATTTAAAGTTGTTTTTACCATTGACCTTCCTAGAGGGTTACTAACACTAAACCTATTTGGAAGCAACCTATAGCTCAAGCATAAGCACCACCTCCTTTACTTGTCAATCTGCAGAGATGTGAGGACCGGTATGAAGACCACGAGCAAGTGAATGCACAAGTGCGTGAGTGAAAGCACACAAACATGCACACACATACACACACACGTGCACAAGGTAAGATCAAAGAGAGGAACAATGGAAAGCTTTGATTGCAAAAGAGTTCTCTTACAATAGCTCTATTCTCTAACAAGCTAACCTCAAAAATGAGCTCTGTAGCTCTTTTTATAGTTTTTTGATTAGTTTTGGCCCTGTCCAGACCTAGTGTCCGACTTAGTTAAAAATTAGGCTCCAGGGCTTATTTGAGGGCTCAAATGAAGTCTAAAAATTATGAAAATTGGTAGGATGATACTTCTAATACTCCTCAAGCTCGAGGACTCCTCAGCTTGAACAAAATGGAGTTACAAAAATAGAAAATGGTATTTACAATGGTTTTTAGTGATGAAAATCACTATTTTTATAGGGATTTCTTCTGAAAATTTGACATACACTTCTTAGAGCGCCCTACTTGCTCCTTCTTCTTGGGTGTCCACCTCTTTGATGTGCTCTTGTGCTTTGTCCTTGACCTTCAGCTTCAACACTTCCCCCCCCCTCTCGAGTCTGTCGTCCCTGACAGACCCTTGTTGTAATGGTTGTTCCATGTAGTGCTTTGAGAGGTAGTGTTTGTTTGGTAGGAACAAGAGCCATCGACCTTCCAAATGTGGTAGGGTTGGTTGTCCGATTCTTCATTTGTCACTAAAAGACTTTGGAAGTTGTTGTCCCTTGGTATGTGCTCCTTCCTTGGATTCCAGCATGATTGTGTCGTTGTGAGTCGCCATTGATGGCCTCTAGATCTTCTTAAGATGATGTTCATAGTAATCACACCAAGTACTAATAACCCATAATGAATGATGGGAAAGTGTGTTCGTGCATGGGTTGAGGAAAATATGTGCCTTGTGCATGACTGTGTAATGTAGCCCTATACATGCATACTTGGAAAATGCATTGGAAGAAGTATGATGCAAAAATTGGGGTCTTGAGCTAAGTGCCCAAGGGTATGCCGACAAAGAGGTTTCCTAATCTATCATGCTTATGGTGTTGCCAAGGTAAAAGATACTTACCATGGTGAAGCATCGATCGATGTTTATCTCGTCCTGTTGTGCTCCCGGCATTTGTGATGGACATTGTTGATGAATGTCCGTGTTGAGGATCCACTGATGAAATTCTTTGAGTGCCTGGTCCTGTCTGCTCTCTTCAAAGCAACATTTGCCAAATACGGAGAATTGAATTTCTTTATATTCCTTGACAAACGACATTGGGTAACTACACCAAGTTTAGTTTCACATCTTCTCGTTAGCTCACCATAAGCAAGAATCTTCTCATCCAATATACATACAAGGATTTGCATGGTACCAAAACTATCCCTTGCAGATATGTCCTTGGATGCTCTTGTACATATGGTAGTTAAGCATCTCTCAAGTTGCGGACCTTCAAGATCTTCACTCCTATCATGGTAAGGGGGAACCATAGTTGTGGATGCCATGTTCATGCCAAGTTCTTGACATCTACCAGATAAGGAAGCAATTATATCATCTACTAGCCGAGACACACTTCTATCCAAACTGATAAATGCCCAGTAGTCGATGGTTCAATCTTCAACTAAGCATGACTCATTCATGTTCCATGAGCGAAACCTTGGAACAAGTTCTTTCTCTCTCTCTCTCTCGTTGAACAATGTCACAAAACAAGAAGACAAAGTTTAGTATCAAAAAATGGTTTACATGTGTCAATGTGCTCTCGTGCATGGGACTCTCAATTGTGTCTATGCACGGCCATGTAATGTGGCCCTATATTAATGCATACTTTGGAAATGCATGACCTTAATGGTGCAAAAGACAAGGTTGTGCAAGGAGCACATGGTTGTCGCTTGTCGAGGCTTTTGATGCTATTTGTAGATGTTCATGTTGGCTTTGGTGGAGGTATCCATTGGGTCTCGAACTGATGTAATCCTCCTTATTGGAGTCCATTTTAGAATAGCATTTGGCACTGTAGAGATCACTTCAGGCATCTTCCTCTTTGGATGCTTTCTGAATTGTGGTATCCATCAAGGATTGCAGAAAGAAGCAAGCTGATGAACGGAATGGGACTGTAAAATCATCATGGAAGAACAAAGAGTCTGCAAACAACACAGAGCTGGAACTTTGGGTAGCTATTGAAGAGGTATGTTCATCTGCTCAAGCTCGTGTTGATGAGCCATGGATTTTAGATAGTGGAGCTTCTCGCCATATGACTAGTAAAAAGGATTGGTATAGTTCCCTAGTGCCTCTGCGAGAATCCGTCAATGTAGTGGTGGGAAATGACTCCAAGTGTCCAGCTGAAGGAACTGGAACCATCTCTTTTATCACTTCTCCAGGTGTTGAGAAAAAGTTATCCGATGTTCTCTATGTACCTACACTCAAAAGAAATTTGTTGTCAGTTTCTGCAATAACACATCGAGGACTCAAAGTTCACTTCAATGAGAGTGGTGCGGAAATCATGGATTCATCAGGTAATGTTGTAGGTAAAGGCATACGACGGGATAACTTGTATGAGTTAAGTGCTTTAACTGCTACAGAAGATAAAGATGTAAGCAGGTTATGGCACCAACGATTTGGGCATCTCGGATTTGCAGTTTTGAAGGAGATGCAACAAACAGGGATGGTTGCTCATTTGCCTGCATTTTCAGAGTTGCAAGAACCTTGTGAAGCTTGTATGATGGGCAAGCAACAACGAAAGACATTTCCAAGAGAGACCAGCAATCGATCTCAAGCTCCTCTAGAGTTGGTACATGCTGATCTCTGTGGTAAAATGTCTACACCTGCTTTAGGAGGATCTTTCTACTTCTTGCTGTTAGTCGACGATTATAGTAGAAAGATGTGGGTTTATTTCATTCGAGAGAAGGCTGATGCTTTTGAAAAATTTAAAACGTGGCATAAGTATGTAGAAAATGAATCAGGAAGGAAACTGAAGAAATTTAGAACAGATAGAGGAGGTGAATTCTTGTCAACAGAATTCAACAATTACTGTAAGGAGCATGGTGTGAAAAGGCAACTTACCACAGCTCATACACCCCAACAAAATGGCGTTGTTGAGCGCAGGAATAGGACAGTAGTTGAAATGGCTCGTTGTATGTTGAAGGCTCAAGACATGCCTGATTCATTCTGGGCGGAAGCAGTCAATACAACAATCTACATCCTCAATCGAAGCTACACAAAAGCACTGAAGGGGATGACTCCTCAAGAAGCATATTCTGGTAAAAAGCCTTCAGTTTTGCATTTCAGAATTTTTGGTTGTTTCTGTTATGCACATATTCCTGATTCAACAAGATCAAAGTTGGATTCAAAAAGCAAAAAGTGTGTCTTCCTAGGATATAGTGAAGAGTCTAAAGCATAAAGGTTATGGGATCCTGAGGCAAGGAAGATTTTTGTCAGCCGAGATGTGGTAGAAGATAAAGGTAAATCTGCTATCTCATCAAACGGAGAAATATCTCACCTTGTGCCTATCAAAAGACAGGGTAAAGTTGAGGAGGAGGAAACATCTGATGGAGAAATTTCCTCAATAAAAAGCGAACCAGTTGTAGCTGCACAGCGTAAGCCACTACCGAAGTGGGCACAACAGCTCTTTGATGATCACAATCCACATGTAGATGTACCAGAATCATCATCAGATGGATTACGAAGATCAAAGAGAATAGAGGAGCAAAGAAGAGCCTCAGAACACATTGTCAACATGGCTCTAATGGCAGATATCATGGGTTCGATAAAGGAACCTATCACCATTGAAGAAGCCATTGATGATCCAGGTTGGAGAGCGGCAATGCAGTCTGAGTATGATAGTATACTCAAAAATGATACATGGGATCTAGTCGACTTGCCGCCAAAGAAGAAGGTAATAGGTACTAAATGGATTTGGAAAGCTAAGTATAAAGATGATGGAACATTAGAAAAGTATAAGGCACGATTAGTTGCACAGGGTTTTTCACAGATTGAAGGGTTTGATGTTCAAGAAACTTTTGCACCAACAGCACGCATGACAACTATTCGGACGGTACTTGCAGTAGCTGCACAAAAGTCCTGGCCTATTTTCCAGATGGATGTCAAATCTGCATTTTTGAATGGTCACCTCAAGGAGGAGGTATATGTATCTCAACCACCAGGTTTTGAGGTGCCCAATTCAGAAAATAAAGTTTGCAGGTTGAAGAAAGCTTTGTATGGACTTAAGCAAGCTCCACGAGCTTGGTACCAACGAATAGATCATTTTTTAAAAAATATGAGTTTTGAAAGAAGTACTTCTGATGCTAACTTGTATGTAACGAAAAGGGATAGCAAGCTAGTTGTTGTCATTGTAAATGTAGATGATTTGATCATTACAGGAGATCATCAGGAACTCATCAATCAAACTCGGATCAACTTGGGAACTGAGTTTGAAATGACAGACTTAGGTCTACTCCATTTTTGTCTGGGAATTGAAGTATGGCAAAGGAAGGATGGCATTTTCATCTCACAACAAAAATATTCCAAAGAAATTCTCAAGGCATTTGGAATGATGGACTGCAAACCAATTAGCACACCTATGGAGGTAAATCATAAGCTATCTATGGATGATAACATGCCTGATGTAGATGCTAAGAAGTATAGGAAGCTCGTTGGAAGTCTTATTTTTCTGTGCAACACTAGACCAGACATTTGCTATGCTGTTGGAGTGTTAATCAGGTTTTCCAACAAACCTAAGGAGAGTCACTGGAATGCTGGTATGCGAATTCTAAGGTACATTGCAGGAACCTTGGATTTTGGTATTTTGTATACCACAGGTGATACACTCCAAGGATATTGTGACTCAGATTGGGCTGTAGATTGTGATTCTAGAAAATCAGTTTCTGGATATTGTTTCTCACTTGGTGCAGGAATATTTTCTTGGGTAAGTAGGAAGCAACCAACTCTCGCACTCTCCTCCACTGAAGTAGAGTACAAAGTTGCTTGTTTTGCTTCTTGTGAGGCAGTCTGGTTAAGGAGAATTCTTGTAGATCTAGGCTTTCCATCAAATATTCCAACTGTACTCAAGTGTGATAATCAAAGTTGTATGGCTATTGCAAAGAACCCAATATTTCATGCTCGCACCAAAGTACAGTACCATTACATTCGTGAGCTAATTGAAGATGAAATTATGGAGCTAGAATATTGCCCAACAGAGGCAAATTGTGCTGACATATTCACTAAAGCACTTGGAAGAGAGCAGCTCAACAAGCATCTTCAACAGATGGGCATAGGACCGAGACCTACTTGATTTATCATCGGTAAACATTGAGGGGGGGTGTTAGTATATGATCAATGTCTACCCCTCATGATTGTATGCACATTTTGTAAGGACCCCTTTATGAGGAGAAGCCAAGCGTGCATTACCCAATTGATGGGAATCCCAACTTGAATGTTGGATGAAGGTCATATTGGACCATGTAAGGTATTATAAGGAAAGGGAGTTACCAGGGTCCCCAATTGTGGGGTTCGGGGCAGCGATGAGCAGCCCCGGCTGGGGGGTCCAAGGGGGCCAGCGGGCCCCCTGGCTGAGGGGTCCCAGGGGGCCAGCGGGCCCCTTGGTGGGGGTCCGGGGGCAGCGCCCCCGGTGCGACGGTAAAGGGAATATTCCATGGAATATTCCCTATCGGAGTCAGAAATCATTTATATTTGTTAGGTCGGTTCAACCAGTCTAAGCCGTGTATGGCAATTACGCGGGCGGTGGCTGCCCATGCTCTACCGCCCATGTATAGCCGTCCATGGCAGGCCACCCATGATCCTATATATACATGACTTCTGCACCACCTAAGACACTGAGTTGAGCCAGCATACCTCTACCTTGTATCTCCCTATCTAGAGTTGTCTAGATCACCATTTAAGCTCTACCTTGAGAGCGCACCGGTGGACAACGCCATCATCTTTGTACTTGTTGCTAGTAGAAAATTGTTGAGATTCTCCTATATCTGTTATCTTCTCTGCTATTGCTCCTGTGTTATATTGCATAACTATTGTCTTACAGAAGAGACCGTCAAAGTGTTAGATCATCCGAGGCTAGTGTCAACCATATAGCTAGATCTTGGGCCCAACAATTGAGTGATTACCCCTATGCTCTAGACTCAAAAAGTAGTGACTCTGAGATGTCTTATAACATGGAAAGACCTGTAGGTAGCTCAGGAGTGGCATACCTAGAAAGACCAGAAGGCCCCTACAAGACTCAATTGGAATACATCCAGACCAACCGCCTAAGTGCACGCATCTATGAGGATGGTCTGCAAAGATCTATTGTCCTAATTAAGAATCCGAATCAGCCCATTGGATTAGAACACCCTGTAGTCAAGTTCGAAAATGGTTCATACATAGATAAAGAAGGAACAATGTATGTGGTCACCAGCCAACCTGAAAGGACAGACGAATTTGGCAACATAATCTCAGAGGCTGAAATAGGTGACATAGAGCAAG
Organism: Ceratopteris richardii; assembly: GCA_020310875.1. Lineage (NCBI taxonomy): Eukaryota > Viridiplantae > Streptophyta > Polypodiopsida > Polypodiales > Pteridaceae > Ceratopteris > Ceratopteris richardii. The sequence continues at coordinate 72,592,850 of CM035420.1, forward strand.
GAAACCTAGGGAAAGAGCCAAAAACCCCTCGAGGCAAGTCTGTTCTTACTAGAATAATCACTCCAGAGTGGGTTCCCCAGGATAATAAGAGCATAGATTTGCTCTTAAATCGAGAGACAGATGACGCTTCTTGGAGGTACAAGCCTGAGAAGCCTAATGAAGTGGGAGCCCTTATCATCTATGAATTCAAAGATCCGGATAGCCCAGGTAAAGTGACCTACCTAGATGATGCTTCGGAGAGGATCTTTGTGGTCTCAGAACATGGAAGACACGCATACACTTGGAAGGGTGAATTTGTCTTTCCCCAACCTCGATTCACGGTGTCTTATGGTCACCAAGGAGCAAGAACATCTCAAGCTCATGGAACACAAAGAGAAAGGAGTAGAGATAGACCCGAGGTGAGCTTTGCTAATCCAATTGGAAGAGAGAGAACAAGGATTGAAATTGATAGGATGGATAGGGAGAGATAGAGGGACCCAAGGAACCTAAGAAATGCACATGAATTACCATTACCAAGGCCTAGAGAACATGCTAGAACCTTAAGGCCTACACAATTGGTTAAGTCCATGAAGAATTGCTTCGACGGCACCGGAGACCCGTATGACCATGTAGCAGAGTTTAGGCAAGTTTTGAGAGCTGAACAAGTGGAAGACTTGTTTACTCAATACAATGATTTTGGCCTAACACTCAAGAACACTGCACTAACTTGGTTTCAACCACTTCACCAAGATCAATACAGAAGCATAGATCAACTGCTTGAAGCATTCATCACTGATTTTTCCAAAAGTGGTATTAGGCATAACACATCCTCCCTGATATACAGCTTCGAACAAACACCTCAAGAGACAATGAGGCTCGCAGGCAGAAGATTTAGGAAATATCTAGAGAGATGCCCGGCTCCAAAGTTACCCACTCCAGCCAAGCAAGTGGCCTTGTTTCTAGATGGATTGTTAAGCACCAAACTGAGATCATATGTATACCTGAAGGACCCTAGATCCATAGAAGAATGTGTGCGCATGTGCATAGACATTGAGGATAATCTAGGGGGGAGGAATTAGAGCTCTCAAAGATCTATAAAGATTCAGATAGTTCTACTAGCCTCATTTCCTCTCAATCCACATCAATTGAGGATCTAGCAGAAAAGGTAGCGCAGAAATTAGGTGTCTCTAGCAAGGAGATTCCTAGATTTTTCCCAGGAAAACGATGTTATACCTGTTGAGGAGACCATATGGCTAATGTGTGCCCTATCATGGCCCAACCCCAAGTGAACCCTAACAGCCAATACTGCACCATAGAAAGGCGATACACCAATCACACTGCACAAGACTGCCCATACAACAAACAAGCTGTTAGACAAAATTATCCTCAACCATATCCACAACCAAGAAAGTACTCTAATCAGTACCCACAACAACAGTATGCTAGGCCTCAACAAACATATCAACCACCCTACCAAGGGCAACAAAGACCGCAACCAGTCCTAGCGCAACAACCCCCTGCCCCCACCAACGTGATTCCAGTGAAGTATGCAGCGGCAGAAGAAAATCTAAATAGAGCTTTAGTGCCAGTAACATCCTCACTTTCAGAAAGTGATCCAAGTGATCATAGTTTTGATTCCACCCATGTTGAGAGCCCCCAGGCCTACTAGATGCAATCACCGGAGCATAGTGAGTCATATTATTATGAAGAACCGAGTGAATCCAGTTGGGAGCCAGAATACGCAAATGTCATGTATGCAAACCCCAACTTGAGATCCCAACCTAGGCCGATGAGACCTCCATTTCCTAGGGGGCCATGCTATCGATGTCAAGGCGATCACCTCATTCATGATTGCCCTCTACCTGCACCTACACAAATCCAATCCATGACAATTCAAGGCTTCTGTCCGAATTGTGGGAAGGAGCATTTGTTACGAGAGTGTCCCAAAAATCCTGCCAATATGCCAAAAATCGCTCCTATCAACGTGATAGGTTTAGTGGTAGTCTCCACGGGAAGTGTGACTTCCACAACTCCAGTGCAAGTCATCACGAGAGCTCAGGCACTCCACCAAAACCAAGACTTAGGCTAGGAAAAGAATGCAGAAATTAGCGAGACTAAGAGCCAGAATAAGAAGAGAACAAGAGCGTGGAGAGATAATCATGAACGTATGAGAAGGCAATGGACAGAAGATGAGCGAACTTGAGGAAAGCCTATGAGAAACCAAAGCCAAAATCATAGAGATCACATCTCAAACGCACTCTCACACATCCCCACCACTACCATCCCCATCACCTTCCATTCCTCCACCCTCTAATCCATCACCCATAACCCACCCACCACCCCGAGTAGGATCAGTATTAGCAGATCCCACTCTCGAAGACATAGATATGATGCTTAGAGCATATCAGGCCAGAATCCAGGAAGGGCCAAATGTAACAGACCATGAAAGATGTTACCCTAGAGCTGACCTAGAGCTTGAATGAACTAAGTTGTGTGCCAAGATGGTGGAATTGGCTCAAGCCATGTTTGAGACCAGTGGCCTCTTCCACTGCTCTAGCTCCACTAGAACACCATTGCATTTTGATGGTTTATTGGATAGATTGGAAACGATAATTGCAAAGTCTGGAAAAGAAGCCAAGTCCCAGGCTAAGGAGAGGGAAAGTGATAGAATAAGCATTCCTCCCAAGGAAGTTTATGTGCCTAACTCCACTGAACCAGAAACTCTTCTTCCATGAATCGGTATTCACCAGAATTCTTGCGAGAGATTCAGGAGGATAAATGGGCTAAAGAGAGTGAAGTTCCTCCTCCCATTGAACTTGTGGATGACACACACGATCAATTCCCACAAGACCTTCCTTCCATTTATGGAGAGTAGGAGAGTTCCCAATCTCAAGAGAGATTAGACTTCGAGTCTAATTACTTATAGGAGCTTCCCCATTTCACAGGTCCATGGGAAGCAAAGTCCACTTGTATGAGAGCACCTACGGTCATGATAAGAAACGAGGACTCAATCATACCTAGGAACACAGAGGTAGTAAAGGATACTAAAGTGCAGTGCAATCTCACTTTAGAAGAGCTACTCAAAGTTAAGCCTGAATTGTCGAAAAATGTAGCCAAACAAGTGCCAGACCTAGCAAAACCTCGTTCCCTGGTAGGGTCTCATAGGACAGTTTCGGAAATACCTTTGGACAAGATAGGGGACATGAGCGAAGGAGAAGAAGGAAACACCTATCTTCCCATCACTCATCAGGGTTATACAACCAAGGCCATTTTGGACTCAGGTGCAGGAGTTGCAATTGCTACCACTTCCTTATGGAAACATTGGGGAAGCCAGCACTCAGGCCAACATGAATGAAGTTGCAAATGGCCGATGGTCACATTGAGAGACCTTTAGGACTACTAGAAGGGATAACTCTCACCACTTGTGGTGTAGAGTTTGAACATACTTTTGCTATATGTGACTTTAGCAAAAATCAAGCCTATGAGATGATTCTAGGAAGACCATTCTTGAGGCAATTGCAAATAGTTTAGGATTGGGGAACCAATGCCCTATATTTACAACACTTGGGTGTTACAACCAAAGTGAATCTCAAAGATTTCTCTCATAGAGACGTACCCCCCACTCAATGGAATCCCATTCATGGAGCCACATATGATACAGAGTCAGTGCATTCCATAGGATCAGGGACCTCATGGATGCATGAAGATACTCACCTATGGATGTGCAAAGTGGCCGTAGAAGAAGAGAAGAGAGAGAAAGAAAGAGAGGTAGGTGTGAAGGAAACTCATCGATCACTTCAAGTCCCAGCCTATGCACTTGTAGTGTTTCCTGACGAGGAGTTTGAACCTCATGATTGGGCAAAAAATCTTAGCAACTATGGATGTAGCCATCAATGAAGAGCAATGGACACCCCATTGTGACGAGGATGGCTATGACATTTCTGTCTTCTCCATAGAGCCAATTATGGGAGATTCGATTTTGGAAGAATGTGAACCCAACATTGATGCATTTGAGGATGCAAGTGACTCTGACCTAGAGTCAATCATCATGGACCCACCTTTTGCATCAGATGAGGAATATTTCTACGAAGTAGAAACTCACCCTCAGAGACACGAAGACATTACAAATGAGGTGAGACTAACCACACAAGTGACCACAAAGAGTGAAGGAAAGAACAGGAAGAAGAGAGAAGTCACACCAAAGGAGGAAGAATCCCTGTTTGAGGTCCCAGAAAACTTTAAGAAGTATGAAATAGAAGATAGGAGAGTCATGATAAGAATGCCAAAACATGATGCACAAGTAGGAGAGGCCTATGATAACAAAGAGACCACCAAGAAAATAGTGGTAGCCATAGAAGAAGGAGAGGAGCGATGCACATACATAGGACACAACTTAAGTGAAAATGAGGAGCAGGAGTTGATAGCCTTACTACAAGAATATAGGGATGTGTTTGCATGGAGTTATAAGGACCTGAAAGGCATAGATCCCAACATATGCTCCCATACGATTCCCATGACCTCAGAGGCCAGACCATCTAAACAAAAGCCATACACATACAATGACAACTATGCTGCCAAGATCAAAGAAGAGATAGACCGCTTGGTGGAAGCCGGATTTATTTATGAAATTGAGCACATCGAATGGGTATCCCCCATTGTAGTGGTGCCCAAAAAGAATGGCAAATTACGTGTGTGCATTAACCTGAAGAAGGTTAATGCAGCCACTATCAGAGATAGTTATCCGCTTCCCATCACTCAGCATCTATTAGAAAGGGTAGCAGGAAAAGAAGTATACAGCTTCCTGGATGGGTTCTCTGGTTATAATCAAGTAGCCATTGCACCAGAAGATCAGCATAAAACGGCTTTTGCCACAGAGTGGGGTATATTTGCTTTTAGGGTAATGCCATTTAGGCTTACCAATGCTCCTGCAACCTTCCAGAGATTGATGTGACATGTGTTTAAAGAATTCCTAAGAAAGAATTTGGAAGTCTATGTTGATGATCTTTGTGCCCATTCCAACATTAGACAGAAACATATACCTGAACTCAGGCAAATCTTTGACAAATGTAGAGAATATCAAGTCTGTTTGAGCCCAAAAAAGTGTGTTTTCATGGTCAGACAAGGCAAGATTCTAGGACACATAGTGTCAAAGAATGGCATATCCACTGACGAAGAGAAGGTGAGGGCTATTGCAGAACTACCTATGCCTAAGAACATCAAGGAAGTGCAAGATTTCATGGGGCATTGTGGCTATTATCGATGTTTCATACACATGTATGCCATCATTGCAAAGCCTCTGTACAGACTTTTGACAAACTTTGAGTGGACTGAGGAATGTGAAAACTCCTTCAACGAGCTCAAAAGAAGATTGTGTTCTACACCAATCTTGACCACACCAGATTGGAACAAACCCTTTCATGTCCATGTGGATGCATCCAATTATGCTATTGGGTGTGTGCTTTCACAATCTACTGGTGAAGGTAATATGGATCTTCCAATTGCCTATGTCAGTAGAGAGTTGAATGCAGCTGAACGAAATTACACCACCACTGAACGAGAAGGGTTAGGCATGGTATATGCAATCAAAAAGTTTAGACACTATTTGCTTGCAAATAAGTTTAAATTTTTTACTGATCATCAAGCTCTGTTGTACTTGGTAAACAAGCCATGTAATACAGGTAGATTGGTAAGATGGTTCCTCTTACTAATGGAATACGACTTTGAGGTTGTGGTGAGGAAAGGCAAGACCCACCTGAGAGCAGATCATCTCTCAAGGCTCAGATCAGGAGAAGCCCCACAAGGAGTATCGGATGACCTTCCTGATGCTTACTTGTTTAATTTAGAAGTTGTACCTCAGTGGGCTAAGCCATTAGTGCCAGTATTGACATACGGGCCTAACCACCCAGTAATGAACACACAGGATAGGGAGATAGTAAAAGCTCAAAAGTACCATATAATGGAAGGAAGTGTGTACAAGCAGACAGATCAAGGGATCTTAGCTTGTTGTGTGGAAGAGGATGAGAATGCGAAATGGTTGCAATTAGCACATGTGGGTGCATTAGAGCAACACCACTCGAGACAAAGAACCTTATAGACGTTGAGGAGACTTGGAGTACACTGGCCGATTTTGGAAGCAGATGTCCATAGGATATGCAAAGAATGCCCAATCTGCTGCACTAAACCACTAGTGGAACATGCCACTCTTTATTGAGCGTCTTTAGTGCTAGATTGGAGTGAACCATTAGTAGCATTCGTAAGAACGAAAACAGTCCCTCAAGAGATGACATTGGCTAGACAAAGGAGCTTAGAACAAGAAGCTATAGACTATGCTCTCATTGGAAATAATCTATACAGACGAGGAAAAGATGGGTATCTTAGAGTATGTGTTCATGAGAGCGAATATCTTAAAATCTTGGAAACTGCTCACCAAGGTGTAGCAAGAGGACACTTTGGACCAAATAGAGTAATCAAGGCAGTGCTTTTTGCAGGTCTTTGGTGGCCAACCCTCTGAAGAGATGGATAGGTATGTGCTTGAAGATGAAGAGGTGGTGCAAAATCCTTGATCTACACCATCCAAATGAACTCCAAGAGTATATGGTGGGCCCTTTTAGCTTGCCAATGGATTTATTAGACACCCTATGTAACTTGGAAGATCACTCTCAAAAAGATAGATCAAAACAGATAAGTTGGAGTTAGCTCAGAGGTGAAAACTTGCTATTCTCGGTTCATACACCTGTCCAGTGTTTTACATAATTCTCTGAGCACAGCAACAATTAGCTTAATTCCTCTTGGGCAAGTCTAGGTAACTTAAAGAGCTAACTTTCAAGAGTAATCTCATAAAAAATAATGAACCACACACTGAGAATGAGTTTTAACAACTGATGACATCATCCCCATTTTCACGGGCTGCTATAGTTTGAGATCAGTGAGTAGAAAAATCAACTTAACTCAAAATGTAGGAATTCAATGATTATGAAACTTTTTATGGTTATACTAGATAGTAAGCTGAATCCAAAAAGCTTTAAATCACTGAATTTGAATAAGTAACCACTGAGAAACACCTCTGACAAGATGAGTGAAAAAGTCGGGTACCTGACAGAGAAGTGAAAATGCACAGACACTGTTGACTTCAACTGAACATAACTGAAGATTGAAACATCCAAATGACATGAAAATTTGTGAGCATATAGTAGACTTATATAGCTAACTTTACTAAGTTAAATCACTAAAAATGATGCACCAAGTGCAGAGAAAACATCTCTGCAAGCTGACTAATAAAACTGAGAGTAATGGCAGTGAGTAGTACACTTCACAAGAACATGGACATATGAACTCAAATAATCATGAAAATGAAAGTATATTGCTTGTACAATACAATGGACTTACTGATACATATGTCTGCCTTGTAATCACACCTTGATATGGCATAAAACTCAGCTCTTGGAGGTCTTCACATAGGTCTCTCTAACCACGACTAAAACTGCCATCTATTTATAGTTGAGTTTGGGAGGCTAACTTCCCTCAATCACTCTCCAATCAATCAATGATTGATTTGATTCTCTACCTACCACAAATCACAAATTCGTGGCTCTTCTTTCCCTTTTTGATCATGTGGACTCAACCACTTAAGATTCTCTTACTTTTACATTAAGTAAACTCTCCAAAAAATTACAAGAGGTAGTTCACAAGTGAACTTTACATAGTCTTCATTTTGAAGCTTCTTTTATGCTTTGTGGGACTCAAGCCAATACTTAGGCTTGTCATAGACTTGCTCCAACAAACCCTTCACATGGATGCATGTGCCTACATGAAGAGGTGTGATGTTTGTCAGCGAACTCAGTATCCCATACGCAAGGATGAGATGCCATTGAAACCTATGATGGGTGGACGTGCATTCTCTAAGTGGGGAATAGACTTTGTTGGTCCTATTAATCCCCCAGCTAAGGGTTCACATGCTGAGTATATCATTGTGGCCACAGATTATCTAACCAAGTGGGTAGAAGTGAAAGCCACATCGAAGAATGATGCTCAAACAACCGCTAAATTCTTATTTGAGAATGTGTTCACTAGATACGGGCTACCCATAGAGCTAGTAAGTGATAGAGGGACTCACTTCTTGAATGAAGTCATCGAAAATCTCCTTCAAGAGTTCTTGGTAATACACAAGAAGTCTGCCCCCTATCACCCACAAGCTAATGGGCAAGCCGAAAGTATAAATAAGATTCTATGCAATGTGCTAACCAAATTAGTGAATAACAAATGCTCTGATTGGGACAAACAACTACACCATGCTGTTTGGGCGTACAGAGTTGCCTACAAAACGGTAATCCAAGCCACACCCTTTCAGATGGTATTCGGCCAAAATGCAGTGCTACCACTAGACTTTTTGATACCTACGTTGAAAGTAGCACAAGAGCATGACTGGACAGGCCATGAGCTCTCCTCTATAATCTTTGATCTTGAACGATTAGGGGAAACACGATTGAGGGCTGCAGCAAGAATTTATGCAGCCAAGAAGAGGCAAAAGGCATATTTCAATGCACACGTGAAGGATAAGGGTTTGAAGGCAGGAGACCTGGCCCTAGTTTATACCTTGAAACAACATGCACGTAAGTTAGAGAAGAGAGGTTATGGGCCAATGATTATCAATAGCATCTCCACAAGTGGAGCAGTTCAACTAGCCACTCTAGAGGGTGATATTCTACCAAGTTACATAAGTGGATGCAGAGACAAGTTATATCAAGAACCCCTCACAGAGGAAATGTTAAATCGGCTCAACACTGCCAAGAAACATAAAGAAGAGGAGAAAAGAATTTGAGAAGAAGCACAGGCAGAAGCTTTAGAACGCATCCGACGAATGAAATTGAGGAGACAAGGTAGAGATCAGCCTATGCCTGACACTCAAGAATCTCTAGGCTATCACATGGCCATGTGCGAGGTTTCAGGTGAACATTCCCATAGAATAATCGATCGACGACCTTTTGTGACCCTAGAAGTAGGACAAGGAGAGAGTGCAAGGACCGTGAGAGCTTTAATTGACTCAGGAGCAGCCACTAATGCAGTTCGACTTTCTTATTGCCAAGAGCTGCAACTAAAGATCAATCCTATAAAGGCATATCTCATAGGATTGGGAGGTGTGGAAACCCCTTGCATTGGTGAGGTGGAACTTCCCCTCTACATTCAAGAGGTTCTAATGGCAGTCAAAGTGCTAGTTTGTGAAGACGAGGATCTTACCGAACCTCTTGTCCTGGGCCAAGACTGGATCTATGATCATGCAATCAGACTCAACCTAAGAAGTGGACTTCTTCAGGCGTGGGTACGCCAAAACCACATCACGATTGAATTAGAAAATCAAGCACATAGGCCGCTAGAAGAGGCATCGAATCCTGGTCCCTCTAGGAGCCCACATGAAATGAACAATGCTATTCTTGTCCAAAGTTCTATGGTGCAGAAGATTACCACTCTTGAAGAAGGTACAGAAGTCAACGAGGAGTTCCCTTCTTTTCCAAAGAGAATTCGAGAAAAGCAAGCAGGACAATACACAACACAGAGGAGACTGATGACCAAGAAGCATGAACACCAACCTATACAATATAGAGTACCCCGTGGCATGAAGCAGATCTGGGTCCGCAAAGGTGAACAACCCTCGGCTGTGGAGACAGGATTCCAAAGAAGCACCAAGCAAGCCACAGTGTCGAAGACTACAGCAAAGGAGTATCTTAGGCATCAATCTATACAAACCATTTCTATTTGGGTTCCAAAGTAGTCAATGAAGGCTATCCCAAATGCTAGACTAATATGGGTGCCCAAGACCTGCTTACGAACTCCAAAAACTTCACCTCCAATCACAAGATCAAACCAACACTCACAAGTCCTATTGACTCCCATCCAAAGGCAAACATCTACACTCCATACCACCACATTCTTGGTCACACCTCAGAATGTTTGGAAATGGGTACCCAAAAGGTCCCAAATCCTACACAATCTAGTCCACAAACCTTTACGTATCATCACCACTAAGAACTACAATTCGACAATCAAAGTTTGGAGATTTAAACCCCGTACCAAACCCCCAGATCCACTCTTGTAAATCAATCCCCTCTGATGTAGGTGCATTCCGAGTACATTGCACATCCAAAGTATGCATTTAGGACGAGCACTAACCCACTAATCCACTTTCTCACACATCACCGAACACTCTCCCACTCATCACTAACCACTTGAAATGTCATGTTAGTATTGTGGAGGGAACACCATAACATCCTGTTTCCTATGCAATGCTAATGTGCCTCTCTTTTTCTAGCAGATAAGCATCAACATATACAAGAAGTCTCATGGCAGAAGCAGGAGGCTCAAGCTCACAGGGAGGAGTAAGTACTATAGGGATTGATGTGGATAGTCTACCTATTGATGTGCCACCAACTGAATGACCTATGGGGCTACAACACCTTCAACAAATACCTGTACCGGATCCTCCCACAAGGATCACAGAGAGAGTCAATGCCAATTCTCATTGGTTCAATGGCATGCCAGGTCCATTAGGGGAGGCCACATATATCTTGGAGTCCAAGTGCGAATATGACAGATCATGGGTCCGATTCCAATTCTTCTCCAAGGAGTTTGAGACTCTATAGAACACGCAAGATCTTCATACCATATGGCAGCGTGAAGGGCTAGCCGAGTACTTCGAGGCACCCTTGCCCAAACCAAATCTCATTCGATGCTACTATCTGGTCTCAACTTTACAGGCTAGTGCAAAAAAGGACAAACCGGGAACGTTTGCTCTTCCTTCCTTGCTGGGCAACAATGAGTTGAAGAGGTTTGAACTTACCTTGGAATTGGTGAGCTCTGCTTTGAATATGCACGGCACACATGTACCTTCGGAGAAGGATGCTCTCATTCCCACTAACATGAAGGATCATAAACTACTGAAGCTGAAAGATATGGCAGCACTCACACCAAACATGTCCATTCCTCTGTGCATGTGCATGCAACATTTTGTGTTCCCCAGTCAAGATTGGTTCACTCAACCCCACAAGCGGATTTGGTTCGCTCTTTACTTGGCGGAGACAGGTGCGTTACCAATTAAGCTTCCTGTATGGATTGTGGAACAGTTATATGAAGCAAATAAAAGGTCACATAGAAAGCTAGTGGTAAATGACTGTTGTGCAATCACACGCATTATATATAGGTGCTTAGCATATGATGTACCCATTGAGCGTGCTCTAACTTGGGCACAACTACAAATGTTTAAGAAGCTCAAAACTGCCACACATCAATCCAAGCGCATGAGGGGTTCGATCCCATGTGTCCAGACACGTGAAGTCCTGACTACTCCTGAACTATTGCCACGAGGGGAGACCATTGTACCTCCCTTTACCATTAGAATACACAAGTCTGGATCTGAAGCTACAACACAAGCTGCCCCCTCAGCTCCTCCTGTCCCTCCTAAATTCAAATTTCCTGCGACTGGAGGCACAGAAGGGATGAGTACCTTCGATTTCGAATTCTTGCAGAATACACAACTCTTTGACGTGGAGTTCTATTCAAATGCAGAAGAATAGGGCACCTCTTCCCAAAGAAGGAGGAAATCCATAGAAGGCCGCCATGTACAGTGGGATGATGAGCAGCAGAGAACTTTGTCGCAACAACTAGAACACTCAGAGGCAAAAGAAGAAGGAGGAGAAGGAGCAGACGAAGGAGAGATGACTAAAGCCCCAGCTTACACAGTAGAACTCCGAAGGTTGTATCAAATCATGGAACAGATGCGATCACAAAAACTGCTCACCGAAGAGAGTAGTATGGTACTCATGGCTCAACTATTGGAAGAAGCGGGAGTGGACTCTGAATACAGCGAAGGCCTACTTCTGGTCGCAGAAACATATGGGGTAACAAAAGCAGTTCGAATAGCAATTGAGAGGCCTCTTGTTCAGTATGATCCGCGGAGATTCCAAACACGACCACAGTCAGGCAAAAACATCCAGATTCCCATTACAACGGCAGAAGGGCCTATTATTACATCCGAACCCATTGAGATAACCTCCCAAGCAGTAGTAACAGCTAGCCAAGAGCATACGATCATCCATGAAGAGTCAACTGAACCACTACCACCGACACCTCCCCCATCCCCTCCTCGAACAGAAGCTGTAGATCTCAGCTCAACTACCCAACCCACACAACAAGCCTTCATCTTTCGCAGTCCAACCTCTAGTTCGACTTTGTTTTCCTCCTTTGAAAACCCCCTATATAATGCCACCACTATCATAACTGAGTCCCTCATAGAGCCTGCCCTAGGACAACCATCCTCCATACCCTCAGCCATAGGCCATCCTGACTCAAGATCCATATTCTTTGTATTCCCTGCTACCATGCCACCTTTTAGGGCCTCCCTGCCTTCAGAATCTCACCTCCCAAACTCCATCCCTCCATCCCTCCAATTCTCCAACCCCTCCATGACTTTCTTTCAAGAGCATTTCAATCCAGGTCTCAATCATTTCCTCTATTTTCAGTTCCCGCACCCACTTCTCACTTATTCACTACTTTCACACACACACACCACCTACCATTCCAATGTATATGGTAGACACCACACTCGCATCCACTCCTGAAAGCATGGACATCTCACCACCCACGGCACCTCCCCCTCCCCCCACACTTCCACCTTCGCCCATTCCCCCTCCACCAATTTCACCCGCACACACATCTCCAATAGACACAACATTCACTCTTCCCCTTCCCAATCCCCTCCCCGTGCATCCTCCATTGTACAAACAACACCATCATCCATAGACAATGCATTGGACACCATGCTAGCATGTATTTCATAGTTAAGGACAGAGTACAATCAGCTCCATCAACATAACGCATGACTGTAAGAGCACTCGGAGGTGCTACAAAATCATCTTGCTGCAGTAGAAGAGGAGAATGCTCGCCTCCATACACAATTCCAAACTTTACAAGAGGCTCATAGTGTATTGGAAGTACAGTTACAGAATACAGACCAAGAAGCAATACAAGTGGTAGAAGGCCATCTAGAAACACAACTAGAACGCAATTCAAGACTTCAATGAAATATGGCACTTCTTAGAAGACACCTTACAACTGCTCATGAGGAGAATCGATGCCTACAGCAACAGAACCAAGAGAACTTAGAAGCAGCCATCGAAAGCACACCAGGGGCACCCGTCAGCCCCTCAAAGTTTCAAGCAGTGACCCCCGATAGTATCAAGATCATATTGGAAGACTATGCCATGCTGCTTGAAGCACACGACCAGTTATCAGAGGAACTGAGTCAACTAAAGCAGAAAGAACAAAAAGACACCTCATTAGCAGCTTCACTTCTCACAGACTCAGAGGCCCTAAAAGATCTCCAGAAAGAGGTCACAAAGTTGCAAGCACGCCTACTACAATATGAAAGACCACCTTCCCCACCAGAGGCTCCCACCGATGAAGAAACAGTACAAATTCCTGTGGAACAAACATTTGAAGAAGAATACGACCCACAACCCTTCCCAGGAGGTCAACAAACGGAAGAAGGTCAGGATACATTTGAAGCACCGTGACCCCCATGGCTACGACAAGTGGAGGAAATCGGGAGTTCACATGAAGAGCGAATCGTTGTGCAAAATCAGGCTATGAGAGTCATAGAAGACACTGTATTACAATCCAATTACTTCAAAAACCTGTCATCGAGACACCTTATCCTCTCATCCAAACTCCAATACAGGCCTTACTATATCATTTTGGCAGATTATAACACAGAAATACAGAGAATCAAAGGGAAGATACCTTCCTTCGCAACCCAATTCCAACTCGAAGACCTTCCTCTAGAGGTGCAAAAAGGCAAGATCCGTCAACCAACATGGCGGCAAAAACTTCTTGAAACATATCCTGAAATGCTATGCACCTGGAACAATGCGCCATTACATCTCCTCTACAATCCATATGGCCTTGTTCCACGAGGACGCTCATGGAAAGCATTCAACATAAGGGTACAAAATAACACACAATGCAAGGAATGGCTCAATTATCCATACATTGCACCACCACAGGGACCACTGTCAGTAGCATACATGATGGCAACAATTTGACATTGGATGCCTCGATTGAAGCCCATGCCAGATGTGGTGGCCCAAATGATGCTTAAGATTTTGGATATGATGCAGGTAGTCCTCAAAACCTTTCAAAATGCAACAGCCCCACAGATACGGCTACGGAGGTTTACTAATGGAAACTATGATTTGGTGTATGACATGAGCACCACCCCCAGCATTCAGGTAGTGTATGCTTGGCATGCACGAATTAAGTATCTTCCCGCATGCTATAAACAAACTTTTGAAGAGATGTTCCGATCAGGATTTTGGGAGTACCACTCAAAAGTGTTCGCACTGAAGCCAACACACCTGCTCCATCTCTTTGCTTGTGAACAAGCCATGTACTCCAAGTACTACACCACACCGCAACCAGATGTCCCCGATGCAATAAATTGGGATGCATTGGAAGCTGACCTAGCAAGAGGCTTAAGGATAGGAGAACATGAATTAGCCACCAATTTCATCCAATATATCGACCACCCTATAGAACAGAGGTCTGTCAGGGGCAACAAACGCTAGGAAGGGGGGAGTGTTGGAATCCAAGTCATATAAAGAGTATAGAGGCACAACGGAGCAGTCATGCACAATATGGCAACAAGGCCCAATCATTTTTATTCATAAAGTATTTCCAATTCAAGTGATTTTTATCACTACACACACATTGTAAATCCCGTTTTTGGTAGAAAGTGGTTAGAGTTATCCCTTCGAGAAATCCTAGAGGTCTTTCAAAATGACCATTGGCCATTTGAAGCTTCATTCTAGTTGTTCTTAATGTGGGTTTGCCCCATTGCTTCCACAAGGAGGTGGTTGCAATAGCAACACCAACACCTGAATCTATGATTGCTTTGGTTGTGTAACCTTGGTAGGTGATTGGAAGATAAGTATTACCTTCTTCACCCTCACACGTCCCCTATTTTGTCTAGAGGTATCTCTGGAACTTTTTCTTAGAGCCTGCTTTTGGCATTTTGGAATCAAGTTCTGGAACTTGATCCTTGACATGATCCCATAGTTCAGGTTTTTCTTTTAACAACTCTTCTACCGTGAGATGACATTGAACCTTAGTGTTCTTCACGACATCCATGTTCCCTGGGACCACTAAGTCTTCATGTCTGACCAGTATTGTGGGAGCTCTGATCTGAAGAGATTCAGATTCCCATGGGCTTGGAAATTGAGGCAGTTCTTCTAAGGTATTAGATTCAAAATCTATCCTTTCATCTTCTTGTTGCTCGACCTGATCTCCGTAAATGGATGGAATGTCTTGGGGAAATTGATCATGAAGATCATCAATCTCGGGAATAGGAGGGGAATTACCCTTCTCCTTGGCCCATTTCTCTTCTTGTATTTCCCGCAAGAACTCTTGAGAGTACTGTTGAATTGAAGGAGGTATTCCAACATCCGTGGAATTAGGAACATAAGCTCCCATTGGTGGTGAGCTTCCTCTTTCAATACTGGTTGAGCCTCCGGAGGTAAAGAAACTTGTGGTTTGTTTACCAACTGCTCTAATCTTTCTAGTAAGCCCTGGAAATGCAAATCCGATTTGACAGAGTTTGTATGATTGAACTTTTGACTAGTCTCGAGTATAGCTTGAGCTTCTTATACCATTTTCATGCACATTTTCATCTGTTCAATCTCTAAATCTGCTCTAGGGTAAATCTTGTCTAGGTTTGTAGCTATAGACCCTTCTTGGAGTCGACCCTAGTAGGCCTTGAATATCATGTCCAAGCCTTTTGGCATTGGATCTACAAGAACAGACCCTGGTTGCGGTCTATTTACAATGGGTGGTGGGGTGGGATGAGGTGGAGTTTCAACATGCGAGGGGCTTTGAGATGCAATGTCAACTATTTTTGTTTTTGCTTCCTTCATACTTTCTTCTAGTTCTGGTAACTTTTTATTCCACTTGCGATTGGTCTTCTCTCTGGTATCCTTCTATGTTCTTGTTTTCCACTTGCTAGGCTCTCCTGATTCACTTGACTCTGATTGTTCAGCTGGCTTATCGTGTTTTAAGGCTTGTGCCCTAGTGACTACTTGTACAAGAGCCACATTACTACTACTAGCACTTGAATCCACCACTAAGCCTACCACATTTATGGGTGTGACCTTGGGAGCACTAGAGGGGTTTCTTGGACAATCTCTAGGGAGATGGTCTTTACCACACTCAGGACAAAAGGCTTGTATCATGATGTTCTGTCCTTGGCCTAGAGTTGGTGAGTGGGGACATTCACGAATGAAATGGTCACCCTGACATCTAAAACATGGTCCTCTAGGGGCTTGTGGTCTTACTTGTCTCAATTGGGGCCTGGGGTTGGGATTCGTATACATGACATTGGAGTATTCTGGCTCTCAATTTTGTTCCATAGGTGGTGCCTCATATTGATACAAGTAAATCTCACTATGCTCATGTGACTCTATGTAATAAGCATGTGGACTATATTTATAGGAGTAGTCAGAACTCTGAGCATGATGTTCATTCTCTAAGACCAGAAGGGGTCACTGGCACCAATGCTCTATTAGGGTTCTCTTCTATTATTGCATACTTAACTGGGATCACATTGGCAGGAGCTGGTGGTTGGTTTCCTAGGACCGGTTGTGGCCTATATGGTGCCTGATACTGTTATTGTGGTCTATAATATGGCTATTGGTATTGGTTCTGATACCTACCTTGTTGGTAAGGTTGCGGATAATTTTGTCTAACAGCCTGTCTATTGTATGGACAATCTTGAGCCATATGGTTCATGTATTTTCTCTCAATAGTGCAATATGGAGAATTCCTTTCTCTCATGTTCTGGTTGTGCATTGGGCATACGTTAGCCATGTGGTCCCCTCCATAGGTATAACATTGGTTCAATGAAGTGACTCTCTATGTTTGTCTATTTTGGACTCCTAGCTTCTTGGCAACTTGCTCAACTATCTCATCTATTTCCGTGGAGACTTTTGAAGTATGACTAGTAGAACTATCAGAATCCTTATAGAGTTTGGACAATCCTAACTCCTCACCCAAGTTATCGTCTATGTCAATGCATGTCTGCACACGCTCTTCTATGGATCTAGGCTCTTTCAAGTACACATATGATCTTAACGTTGTGCTCAGTAAGCCATCTAAGAACAAAGCCACTTGTTTGGCTGGTGTGGGTAACTCTGGAGCAGGACATCTTTCTAAGTACAGTCTGAACCTTCTTCCTACTAGTCACACTGTTTCTTGGGGTGTCTGCTTGAAGCTATGGATCAAGGATGATGTGTTATGCCTGATACCACTCTTGGAAAATTCTACAATGAATTCATCTAGCAGTTGACCTATATTGCGATAGTTGCGACTACTCAGTGGTTGAAGCCAAGCTAAAGTAGTGACCTTAAGAGTCAAACCAAATACCCCGTACTGGGTGAACAAATCCTCAACCTGTTCAGCTCTTAACACTTGTTTGAACTCGGCCACATGATCATAAGGATCTCCTGTCCCGTCAAAATAATTCTTCATTGCCTTGATCACTTGAGTGGGTCTAAGGGTTCTTGGGTGCTCTCCGGGTCTAGGCAATGGAAAATCCTATTCATCTCTTTGTTGCCTATGTGCTTGATGTCTCTCTCTTTCAGGTCTTTCATTTTCAAATCCTGATCTATTTCTGCCCACAGTGTGTGCAAAGCTTACCTCAGGTCTCTCTCTATTTCTTTCTCTTTGGGTTTCATGAGATTGGGATGATCCTACTCCTTGGAAGCCATGGGAAACATTAGATCTTAGTGGAGGGAAAATCAATTCACTCTTCCAAGTATATGCATGTCTATCGTGTTATGTTACCAACAACATCTTCTCTGATGTGTTATCCAGGTAGACAACTTTGCATCATATCTGTGGATCCTTGAACTCGTAGATGATGACTATGCCCAATTGGCTAGGTTGATCTGTCTTGAATCTCCAAAAGGCTTGTTCTGTTTCTCTATTCAAGAATAGTCTATGCTTTTGTTGTCTTGAGGGATCCAATTTGGAGTGATCACTCTGGTCAAAACTGACTTACCTCTAGGAGTCTGGGGTCCTTGTCCTACATTTTCTTGTTCTAGGTCTCCTATCTCATTCTCATGAATGATATTTCCAAACTCATCGGTCCTATCTGGTAGGTTGGTGACCACATACATGGTTCCTTCCTTATCAATGTATGAACGCTCTTTGAAATTGACCACCGGGTGTTCAAGTCCAAAGGGTTGATCTGGATTTTTGAGTTGGACCACTGATCGCCTCAGGCCATCCTCATAGATTGGAGCACCTAATCGGTTGGTCCGAATATATTCCAATTGTGTCTTATAGGGACCTTCTCGTGTTTGTAGATGGGCAATTCCTGAGCCACCTGCAGGTTTCCCCATGCTAAAAGACATTTCTGAGTCCCTTGTGTCTGAACTTAGTACGTAAGGATGACCACTTAGTTGTTGTGCCCACGACTTAGCTGTATGGCTAACACTAGCCTTAGAAGATCTAATGCTTTGATCATCCTTGCCTAGGTGTTTGCCAGATCTCAGGTTCATAAGCTTTGTCTTCTAGTCCCAAAATTCCCCTTTGTATTGCTCAAAATCCCTTGGAGCCCCCTTGGTTTCCTAGTCCCACTTGAGGGTCAACTTCAAATTAGTCTATCTGAAAATCAATGCTATAGAGCTATAGAGCTCAAAAAATGGACTTTGGATGAAAAAGTTATGTCAAATCAGGCTCTTGGGGGTCAAAACAGGCAAACAAGACCTTTTGGAAAAAACCATGATTTTGTGTGAAAATCACGATTTTGTGAACTCAAGAGGATCGTGATGCTGTAAAATCAAGAGAATCACGATGCTGTGAAATCCAGAGAATCGCGATGCTATGAAATCCAGAGAATCGCGATGCTATGAAATCCAGAGAATCACGATGCTGTAAAATCCAGAGAATCACGATGCTGTGAAATCCAGAGAATCGTGATGCTGTGAAATCCAGAGAATCGCGATGCTGTGAAATCAAGAGAATCGTGATGCTGTGAAATCAAGAGAATTGCGATGCTGTGAACTCAAGAGAATCGCGATGCTGTGAAATCAAGAGAATCGTGATACTGAGCAATCCCCAAGAAATGTGATTTTGAGAGAGAATCGTGTTTTGAAAATTGCGATTTTGTACCTTAGAGAATCGTGTTTTGAAAATCACGATTTTGAGGCCATAGAGAAGCGTGTTTTCAGAAAATCGTGTTTATGAAAATCACGATTTTGTACCTTTTTGAAAATCGTGTTTTTGAAAATCGCGATTGTCAACAGAGAATCATGTTTGATCACAATCGTGTTTTTGGCTGGGAATTGTGTTTTTTCTTAGAATCGTATTTTTTGAGAATCACCAAAAAAATCACGCTTCTAAGGGTGACCAGAGAATCATGTTTTTGAAAAACTTAGAGAATCGTGATTCTGAGCACAACTAGAGAACCGCGATTCTAAGAATGACCTCAGAATCGTGTTTCCTTCAGAGAGCTTTTAGGCGGGAAATAAAAGATTGTGATTTAAAAAAAAAATTGAATTTTTCACAGAATCGTAATTTTCATCACAGAATTGTGTTTTTTGGTGGGAAATTCAAATTTCAAAGCACCGAGCAATGGCGAGCTCCGTATGTGCAGAAAATCATGAAAAAACACAAGCACTTACTCTCTCTTGCACTTTCTAAACCCTCCTCGCACAATAATGCATGAAAGATGGTATGAAAATCGTGAAAATGCACTAAAAAACAAGAAATTTCTATGAAGAAGAAGACGGAGATGGTGATGATGATGAAGATGAAGAAGAAAAATCAGAAAATTAACAAAAATGACAGTTTTTTTACCTTCCAACGTTGCAAATCTACGATCTTACCATCACAATGCCCGTCCTCGAAGCTCTCTCCCTGGCAATGGTGCCAAAATTTGGTATAGCTCAAGCGTAAGCACCACCTCCTTTACTTGTCAATCCGCGGAGACGTGAGGACCGGTATGAAGACCACGAGCAAGTGAAGGCACAAGTGTGTGAGTGAAAGCACACAAACATGCACACACATACACATGCACGTGCACAAGGTAAGATCAAAGAGAGGAACAATGGAAAGCTTTGATTGCAAAAGAGTTCTCTTACAATAGCTCTATTCTCTAACAAGCTAAACTCAAAAAAGCTCTCTAGCTCGTTTTATAGTTTTTTGACTAGTTTTAGCCCTCTCCAGACCTAGTGTCCAGCCTAATTAAAAATTAGGTTCTAGGGTTTATTTGAGGGCTCAAATGAAGTCTAAAAATTATGAAAATTGGTAGGATGAAACTTCTAATACTCCTCAAGCTCGAGGACTCCTCGGCTTGAACAAAATGGAGTTACAAAAATAGAAAATGGTTTTTACAATCGTTTTTAGTGATGAAAATCACTATTTTTATAGGGTTTTCTTCTGAAAATTTGACATACACTTCTTGGAGCTCCCTACTTGCTCCTTCTTTTTGGGTGTCCACCTCTTTGATGTGCTCTTGTGCTTTGTCCTTGACCTTCAGCTTCAATACAACCTTATAAGCTTAGTGTATCCTAGCATCATGAGGTAGAGAAGCAACTTCAAGATTATTTAGATAAAGGCATCATTAGACCTAAAAACTCACCTTGGTCGTCACCAATGCTCTTAGTCAAAAAGAAAGATCACTCTATGAGACTATATATAAATTATAGAGCACTAAACAAGGTAACAGTCAAAAATTGGTTTCCAATATGTCTGTCTCCTTCATTAGGAGATTTCAATACCATTTTTGAGGATAAAAATGGAATTAAGGGGAAGGAATTATTATATGGATGTTTGTGAGCATAAATGGGCTCTCACATGAGTGCCATGTGGCACGTCAGATCATAAACAATTGTCAATATATTTAGGTAGTGATGTGTGTGAACACACTAGGACCGCTGGGGCACTTTTTTCCCTCTTTAGGAGGTTTTTCCCTTGGCTTGTATATATGCCTATAGCCCTAATGGGTTACTTATCTTTGTACATTCTAGTGGTAATACATTCAGTAGTGTGTGCTATGATCCAAGCTTCTTCTTCTTCCTTGTGCTGTTTGCATGCTTCCATAGACGTCTAACTCCAACAATTGGTATGAGAGCAGGTCGCCACTTCATCTAGGGCGTCGTCGACCCTCCGGTCACAATCTCAGAATCGCATGAAATTTGATATGTATACTCAGGCTATTTCAAAGATCAAAACGACTTTGTTCTATGGTGCTGAAATCACGATTTGAGCTTGTTTCAGCCTTCGAACACATTATCGCAGTGCATGTGATTTTTGTCTTTTTGTGCCAAAGGTATATACCTATTTCGGTTCTCCAATATAAGCGTCTCAAAGTCTGCTACAGGTTTAGTAGAATTCCTCTGGGAAGTTCTCTTCAACTTTTTGAGATACATTTAATTTTCTACATCAAGGTATTTTAGTCACCGGCCATGGCTGAAAGCAGTGATGTATTCCGTATGTTGGCTGCTGAGGACAACATCAAGGTATTTTAGTCATTGGCCATGGTTGAAAGAAGTGATGTATTTCATATGTTGGCTACCGAGGACAAGTTGGATGGTACCAACTACCCGTTACGGGCTTATATGATGTAACATGTATTGGTTGCAAAAGGATTGTGGAACATTGTGCAGGGTGTTGAAAAACGTCCTATCACACCTACAACTATTATAATTGTAGGTACTGAAGCGGAAGTAGAAGGTGTCAAAGATGTTGATATTCTACAAGTTCCTGTTCGTGCTTCGATTTTTGTTGCACCTACTGTAGATCAAATTCATTGGGATGGAAGAGATGCTCAAGCACATGCATTGATAGCCTTGTCTGTCAAATGTGCCATTATTCATCACATTCGCTCTTGCAAAATAGCTAAGGATGCTTGGGATACACTTACCACATTCTATCAAGCTAGGAATGAGGCTCATGTTGCTTATCCCAAAAAACAGTTGTAGAGTGAGCACATGAATGGAGGTGATTATATGGATAATTTTTGACAAAGGTCAAGGATTTGAAGGAATAATTGATTACTACTGATGAAGTTCTTCCTGATAGTTCACTTGTGTAGACTATATTGAATGGTCTTCCTGAATCATATGAGAGTTTTGCTTCTACTCTTCGTTTGATGATGGAAGGCAATCCAAATGCCTTGTGATTTGAGGAGTTAGTCTCTGTTATACTGCAGGAAGATCAGTCTAGGTAGAACAGGTCCATTATGCGTGTTGCAAATCAAGATTTCCTGGATAGTAAGAAGGGAAAAGGAAAATGAAGCTCTTCAACTAGTAAGCAAAAAGCTACTAATTCTGCACAATCGAAGAAGGAAGACAAAGATTACAAGAAATCAAAAAAGCGGAAATTGTTTTGCAAATACTATAAAGGAAATGATCATGTCATTAAGAGCTATCCAAAACTGGTTGCTAAAGAGGCAAAGAAGAAAGAGGCCAAAATGGTTGTTGCAGAGGCCTCTACATAAAAAACAGAGTCTACTAATCTTATGCAAGATTAAGAATGGGTGTTTACTACTGTTTGCAATTTTGACCATCTTCTCATGACCAATGCATGTCTGTAGTAGACTCAGATGTTTGTACTTTGATAGTGGGGTGACCAAACATATTACCTTGCAGCGCAATTCCTTCTCTTCACTCGAGCTTGCTCCTACTCAGAATATTGTTACATGCACAAACAACTCCTCTTATCCTCTCATGGGAGTTGGTAAGATCATTTTGACTACTACTAATGGTAGTTCTTTCACTTTGTCAGATGCTTTATTTGTGCCAGGGATCAAGAAAAATCTGTTATCAGTTTCAACTTTAGCCAAGATTGTTTGGTTGTGAAATTTGTTAATGACAGATGTACATTTCATGATCTGTCAAATGGCGGTTATTATTGCTTCTGGCATTTTATGTCGTGGGCTATATAAGCTCATAGACTATGAAAGATATGTGAATGATTTAGCATGTGTAGTACATGATTCTTAGGCTATGTCAGATGTAAAGATTTGGCATGCATGCTTTGGTCATCTGAATTTTGCTAGTTTGCTACGCCTACAAAAATCTAAAATGGTGTCCTCTTTGCCCAAACTTGAGGCACCTGGTAAACATGTATGCGAAGGCTGTATTTTGGAAAAATGCAGCATTCCTCATTTCTAAAAGATGGTTGAGTTTGAGCTACTAAGAAATTGCAGCTTGTTCATGGTGATGTCTGTAGTTCTATGCAAACAACCTCTTTTGGAAATTACCTTTACTTCGTGACTTTCACTGATCATTTTTCCAGGCATGCATGGATATATCCATTGAAAGCAAAGTCTGAAGTGTTCATGTGCTTCAAAATGCTTTTGGTTTTAGTTGAAAATCTGTCAGCATGTAAAATGGACACCCTCCGTTTTGATCAGGGGGAGGGGGAAATATATGTCTTCTCATTTTAATGCATTTCTTGCTAAACATGGGATAAAACACCAATGTACAATGCCATATACACCTCAAGAGAAACATGTGCTCCAATAAAGTGTTGTAATCTATCAATCCATATGAGGCTTGGCATGATCGCATGCCATTTGTTGCTCATCTTTGTGTTTTTGGTTGTTTGGCATATGCATTAGTGCCTAAGCAACATCCCAAAAAATTGGATGATAACGCAGTAAAATGTATTTTTGTTGGGTACAGTTCTGAAAGTAAAGGCTATCATCTGTATCATCCAAAGACTAAATGCGTTTTAGTTAGCCATGATGTTGTTTTTGTGGAAGATGCTATTCAGCCCTTGCTTTCATGTACTAAGGAGACATCTAAGTTAGCTCCAAAGACATGTATGATACTTTGCTGCCTCTTTTTACAGGTGGATACTCTAATGATGGTCCTAATGAGGCAACTTCTCAGCCTTTGCAGGCTTCATCTAATGATGCAGATCATTCTATTTCTGATGCAGATTCACATGATGCAGTTGTTGATTAGAGAGCTGATATTGAGCAAGCAAAAACTATGCCAAAATGGCTAGTGAAAACTTTGCATGACAACAAATTAGATGCACCTCTATCATATCATACTCGATCAGGATCTCATAGTGCCTCTTTTGCATCAGATTGTTATGCTATGATTGCATCTAGTTTCTAAGATGAGAATGAGCCTGTTTCATTTGATGCAGCACAAAATTCAGAAAATTGGATGGTTGTTATGTAATCTAAATATGATGCTATAATGAAGAATGGTACCTAGTCTTTATGTGGTTTGCCTCTTGGCAAGAAGGCCATTGGCACTAAGTGGGTTTACAAGCTGAAGTGTAAGCCTGATGGAACAGTTGACAGGTATAAGGCTAGGCTTGTTGCAAAGGGTTATGCATAGGGAAGAGACATTAATTTTGATGAGACCTTTACACGTACATGCTGAATGACTACTGTTCGTAACATCTATGCACTTGTACCTCATCATGGTTGGAATGTATATCAATTGGATATTAAAACAACATTTCTGAGTGGTGACTTGCATGAAGAAGTGTATGTTTTTCAACCCCGTGGCTTCATGTAGAAAGGGCTTGAAAACCAGGTGTGTAGGTTAAGAAAGGCTTTATAAGGTTTGAAACAAGCACCACATGCTTGGTATGAAAATATACATGCCTATCTGATTACACATGGTTTTAAGAATAGTCCAACTGAAAGAACCTTATATGTTAATCGTGCTAATGATGCATTTTTTATCATTGTGGCTTATGTTGATGACATGCTGCTCATTGGTCCTCATGAGAGGCATAATGCTTATTTTAAGGCTGATTTGCATGCCTCATTTGAGATGTCTAATTTGGGGTATTTGCATCACTATTTGGGCATTCAATTTATGCACGTTGATGGTGGAATGGCTTTGTGTCATCAAACAAAATATATTGACACATTATTGTAGCATTTTGGCCTTGAAGATTGTAAACCTATTGCCACTCCTATGGAGACATGTTTACGATTGAGTCTTCATGACCCTGGAGATGCATTCGATGCTGTTCTCTATCAGTAGGTAGTTGGATGCTTGATTTACTTATGCATTACTTAGCCAGATATTCAGATTGCTATCTCACAGATGAGCAGGTTTATGCATTGCCTATGAGCCAAGCATTTGGTAGGCAGTTAAGCGCATCTTTTGCTACTTGAGGGGGATCACTACCGCCAGATTTGCATGCTTTTTCTGACTCTGTCTGGGATGGTTGCTATGACACTCGTGTGTCCACCAGTGATTTTTGCTTCATGCTTGGTAGCTCATGCATATCCTGGTTGATCAAGAAGCATCCTAGTGTGGCCACTTCCAGTTGTGAGGCTGAGTATAGGCCTTTTACAATGACTGTTGAGTGTGTGTGGCTCAGATGCCTTATGGCTGATTTGGGTGTTGGTCAGTGTTCTGCCACCACCATCTTCACTGATAGTCAGAGTGCAGTGGCAGTTGCGTGGAACCTTATGTTCCATGCTCACACTAAGCACATTGAGGTGCATTATCACTATGTCAAGGAGAGGTTCTCTGTTGGAGAGATTGGCTTGGCATATGTGCCCATGCAAAAGAACATTGTAGACCTTTTCACAAAGGCTCTACCTAGGGAGAAGTTTGAAAATTTTTGCAAAGCTTTGGGCTTACTTCCTTTTGTGGAGTGACTTCCACATAGCTTGGCACTTCCTTGTCCATGAGTGCCAGCTCCTTGTTCACTGCATCACTCATAGGGGGGATTTGTTTATATATTTGGGTAGTGATTTGTGTGAACACACTAGGACCGCGAGGGAACTTTTTTCCCTCTTTAGGAGGTCGTTTTCCCTCGGCTTGTATATATGCCTATAGTCCTAATGGGTTACTTATCTTTGTACATTATAGTGGTAATACATTCAGTAGTGTGTGTTGTGCTCCAAGCTTCTTCTTCTTCCTTGTGCTGTTTGTATGCTTTCGAAGATGTCTAACTCCAATAATAACGAGGTGCTATAAGTCATGAAAAGCCACATAGTTTACGTGTTGTATGAAAAGATATGCGAAATTTCAGACACATAATAGAAGCTAATTCAGAGAATAGGCAAGATTCTAGTACTCACAATTGATAATCATGAAGTTGTTTCTCTGCTTCGTTGGTTTGTTTTTCACAATTTCTATTCATAGTACTTTGTTTGGTCTCTTCTTGTTTATTTCTTCTTGTTTAATTTGATTATTTTCATGTCTGTTTCGTAGTTCTCTAACTTTTTCTTGGTCAAAGAATTTTTCATTAGAAAGAAGCATTGGATCAAACGAAACCTGGAATTTTTCAAGTTTCCTTTATTTTCGATTGTTCTTCTATAATTGGTTCAGAATTTAGAGTTTCTTTCTTTATTTTTGTGCTTTTGATTTCTTCCATTAGTTTATGTTCTCATTTAAATGTCCTCTCATTCATTTGTTCTTTTGTCCATACTTTTTGAGTTTCACATGAATTAGGTTTGGTCTCAATCTGGTTTCCTCCTTCCTAGATTTAATTTTAAAGGTGAAAAATCCTGATAACTATAAATTTTTCTATCATTTTCAATCACTAGTTTTGTCTTTTTGCATCGACAACAATTCGTATTTCTTTTTCATTTCTATAATTTCAGCATTCATTTCTTCTTTGCAGGATCTAAGGTCAACTCCTAATACTTGTAGAGTCTCCGAAATAACATTGATCGTATCGTATAAAGTCAAAATCACTCTAAATTTCTTTTGTATAGCTTCGTTTTCCTTATTTTCCATTTCTATAAATTTATCTTCCCATTTCCTCAAGTTTTCATCAATCAATGTGTTCACATATGCTTCATCAATAACAACACTCTTTGAATTATGCTCTTGCAATTTACTTGCATAAGATTCTTTACTTTGATTTATATTTTTCATGTTTGTATGTTGTTTTTGTTCATTACTCACACTTCAATTTGTCAAACTAGCACCACATAAATGAAAGACAAGCTATGATTTTATACAGGCTAAAAAATAAAGAACGTTCTCATTCAAAAACCAAACATCAAACATACCTCACCTGAAATCATCGGGCCATGGATTTTCATGTCAGGTTCACCAAATGTCGGCGCGAAAGCAATGGTGGCTGGTGGATTAGAACAACCACCTTGTTCAATAGCGCACGCCGGGTGCTCGGAGCAAACTCAGATGCAGTGAAGACTCAAAGAAACATTAATAATTATCGCTTTTAGAATAATTGATTCATCACCTTTAATCATAATCTTAATTCATGAAGATCAAGTTCATTTATGTGTTTTATTGAGTTGAACTAAATCTAGTAAGTTCGCAACATTGATGACAACTCTCCATAGATATGAAAGCAATATATCAAAATCATTTGGTTAGGCTTCGTTCACTGTTCTCAAATTTAGATTTTAAAAAACTCTTGAAAAAAATAAAAGCATCACATATTTGTTATTATTGTCGTCGTTTCATTTTGGTAATATTTTATCAATTGAATCATCAAAAAAACTCTTGAAAAAAATTAAAGCATCACATATTTGTTATTATTGTCGTCGTTTCATTTTGGTAGTATTAACAGTTTTGGCTTTCACTGCAATGAGCTTGGATTGGTTGACTGAAAGCATATGTATAGCATTCTTTGTATGGGAAACAAAGTCACAGTCAATCACATACACTTGCTGGGAGTTTAATCTAACCATGCAACCAAGATGAATTGATGAAGCATAAACTGAAGCAAATCATGCTAGACAAGCGTAGGAACTATTCAGTCAACATAATATTCAATGAAATTGCACACAAAAAAGGCCAAAGTATAGACAGAGTCCCACACATCATAACTTTAAAAGGCGAGAACAATTAGATGAGTCGTCTATGCAAAGTCCATTACGGTTTTCTCCATGGCACAACAAGGGCGGATGAAACATTCGGCAACTCTAAATCTCTTCTGACTTGCAAAAGCAAATAGGTGAATAAATTTGATTTAGCTTACAGTTTTCCTAAAACATGTTTGCATTCTGAAATCTCTGCTTGTGAAACCCCTTCATCACTGTTTCATGGCAAAAGAAAATAACTCTTTAGAATCTAGACAAGATACACAAACAATTTTGAATGCAAATTGTCACACATAAGCAAAGCTCTTCATATGTTTGATCGATGTGACATTCTGAAGATGACACTATTCAAACTAACTTCACAATCACAGTTGGATTGTCACTGGTGAATTTTACACTCTTTTCAAAACATTGAAATGGATTTCGCTTCAGATTCTTTTAGCAACAGAGTGGAGCACTCTCTTAGAGAAAGAATCAGAAGCCCATCAGTATCCAAAGACTCCGTGAGTGAGAGTTGAGAATGAATTTTGACTGACACAAATAGGTCAAAACATTCGAATATATAAGAGAAGTCAGTTAAGCGATGACATATGTTATTAACAAACATGACATCAATAGTGGATTAAGAAGAATGGATTATCAACGTTAGACATCAAATCATAAACAAAGTAGCGCTGTAAGTCATGAAAGCCCATATATAGTTTACGTGTCGTATGAAAAGATATGCAGAATGTCAGACACATAACAGAAGCAGGATTACAGTACTCACAATTGATAATCAGCAAGTCTTGCGGCCCTGGTCAGAACAACATCCTCTAGCAGTTCATTATTCTAGAAGTCTCTGAGTGCTGTTCTGACATCAAATTTGTCCGAGAGACTGATGAAGCCTTTTGGAGGTATAAGCCTGATCAGCCCATTGAGGTAGGAGCGATCACAATCTACGAGTTCAAAGATCCTGATAGCCCAGACAAAGTGACCTATTTAGACAATACTTCAGAGAGGATCTTTGTGGTCACAGAGCATGGTAGGCATGCCTACACTTAGAAGGGTGAATTTATTTTTCCCCAACCAAGATCTAATGTCTCTTATGGCCACCAATGAGCTGGAACATCCCAAGCTCATGGAGCTCAAAGGGACATGAGTAGAGACAGGCCAGAGGTAAGTTTTGCCAACCCCTTGGGAAGAGAAAGGACGAGAACAAAGACGGATAGAGAGGAAACTGAGAGACCTAGAGCCCCAAGAAACCCAAGAAATATTGATGATTTTCCATTGCCAAGATCTAGAGAACACACTAGAACCTTAAGGCCAACCCAACTGTTTAAATCCATGAAGAATTACTTCGATGGCACTAGAGACCCATATGATCATGTAACTGAATTTAGGCAAGTCTTGAGAGCTGAACAAGTTGAGGACCTATTTACGCAATGCAATGCTTTTGGTCTAACCCTTAGGAACACAACCCTTACATGGTTTTAACCACTACATGAGAGACAGTTCAAAAACATAGACCAACTTCTAGAGGCTTTCATTACCGAGTTCTCTAAGAGTGATATATGGCATAATACTTCCTCACTGATTCATAGCTTCAAGCAGACACCTCAAGAGACCATCGAGTACATCAGAGGTATTAAAAAAAACATCAGATCTGACGTGTCGTATGTTAGATTTGATCAATAAATTGACCTCCCCGTGTCTTCCTCCATTGGAGAGATTCTCCCTCAAAATACTTCTTGTGTAAGTTCTTGTCCTCAGGCTTTTATAATCAGTGTTATGAGAGCTCTCAACACATCAATTCCCTTGCTTTTCTCCCCCTTGCTGCCGGTCAAAGTTGGTTAATAATAGCGCAGCGGAAGCTTTTGCTATCTTTATTGAACGTTGATATTCTTCATCCTTTAATGTTTTGTTGCATTATTTTTTATGACGTTATGCCCATAAAAGTTCCAACCCCAACAAAACCATAATGTAGTTCATAATGCCTTATAAGTTCCAAATGCCGTATAAGTCCAAATAACGTTTATCATAAAAATTTGATTGAGCTCCAAGTTCACACCCATAAAACTTTGTAATATATGTTAGGTTCGAGCCAAGGCCTTTGTTGAGCCCATAAAAGTCATGCTAGTCAAAGCCAACTGGTCAAAGTCAACTGGTCAAAGTCAACAAGATTAAGGTCAAAGTCAACAGGTGCAAAGTCAAAGTGAGTAAGTGCAGGTGTCAAAGTGCACAGGTAGTGCACAATGAATTGTCCACAAAGGGTAAATTGGAGAAAGTGGGTTGCAGGTTGCAGAGGTATTTTCTCTAATTTCCCTAAGGTTCAAAGTGTGTTTTAAAGTGTTTTGGAAGGTTCAGGTGAACCCTCCCTTATGTGCAAAAGTGAAGACTTAAAAGGAAATGTGAAGGTATGTGAAGCGGCAGCGTACGCACAGGTGAAAGTATGGCCCCCCATTAAAATTTTTGGTTTTAGACTAAAGTCACTACAGGACAAAACAGTGAGTCATTGACTACCACTTGTGAGGACAATCTTGGGACATCAAAGTGAGCACCAAGAGGCTATTGCAGTTAGGAGCGTACGTGATCGACACACTCAAAATCAAGGCAAGGATCATTCTTGGACCAATCTTAGAGTAAGTAAGAGAGCATAGTCTAAGGAAGCAAGAGAGAGAAGTGCAAGAGTCACCGGTGTGCAACGCAGAGAAGTGGAAGTGAAGGAGTGCATAGGGAGTGCCTAAGGGATTGTGCAGAGAGTGCTAAGCTAGTCCCCCCCAAGTATCTCAAGGTCCCATTGCAGTGGGCGCGTGCCGACAGAAGGTATTCACTCCTCCGCCTTTGTGGAAGCTTGGTGCAAGGTGTGCACAAGGATAAGCTTGAAGCAGGTGGAGGTCTGGTGCAGAGGAGGACGGCGGCAAGAAGACTTTGGGATATTGGGTATTTTGTAATTGGGCACTCTGTGGGATTGTGCACAGGGGTATTAGCTTGTCTTGTACTTCAACCATTGTAATTGTCTTATTGTAATCAATCGGCATAAGCTTCCAGGTGTATTTTCTCTTCTTGTTTCTTCCCTTTTCTCCTACAAACCCTCAACTCCTTCTTGTCTAAGAATCCACCAACAAAATTTGGCACGCCCGGTGGGACCTCCAAGGAGATTTGAGCTTAGGAGAATCCAAGTGCAAAGCATAGAAGAGATCAAGTGTCGACAGAATGACAATGCTACTTCATTAAAAAAAAGGTAAAATAGTATTATCAAGTGTCTCATATTCAGTGGGCTATGAGCTGCTCATGACCGCAACCCGGTCCCAAGTATTGAGGGTCACCTGGAAGCAGACAAGAAGGAAGGTTGCTAGAAGGTCCTCCAGCCCACTATCTTCAACATCATCAATCAAGAGCATGGCGGGTCAGGTAGACTTGGAAACTTTACTCTCTAGATTAAATATAAAGTTTCCTTCTTTCAAAGGCCTAGCTCAGGAGGATCCAGATGAACACATTAGAAGGTTTTTGGCACTATGTAAGACTAGAGGCCTAATGGGTAGGGAGTATGCTTTTTTAATTCTCTTCCCTACCACATTAGAGGGATTAGCTGATAAGTGGTTCAGTCAGTTTGCTGAAAACCATTTTGCCACTTGGGATGTGATGAAATATGCTTTTAAAAATCAGTTCTAGCATGGCAACACTGCGGAGATTATCATAGAAGAGCTAGAAAATTTAAGATTAGGTCCAGGAGAAAAGTTCCTAGAGTTTGTGACTCGGGCCAAAGCACTAATGGCTAAATTGCCAGATCCACCACACGATTTTTTGTCAAGAAATGGTTGGCTAAGCCCCTACCAGTGGGCACCCAATGCAAAATAAAGGAATTAGTGCTACCTAGAGCCTCCATAGAGGAGTTCATCAGCACAGCCACACGCTTGGAGCAGATAAGGTACCAGTATGGAGCAACCTCTTCCCAACCAACATATGGTACAGAAATGGAGGATCCAGTGATACAACTAAGGAAAGAGCTGGAGGGCTTAAAAAGAAATAAGCCCTACAAAGAGGAAGAGAATCCTGTTGCTCAGTTGAGAAGGGAGATTGAAGCACTAAAGCTCCAAAAGGAGGAGGAGGCCCAAGCAGAGGAATTGGCTCAGCTGCGACAGGAGTTGCAGGAGCTCAAAGGAAGTGGCATCAAGAGTGGACTTTGGTGTTCCATGTGCAGCAAGCAAGGTCACATAGTAAGTGAATGTCCTCTGTTAAGTGTGACTTGTCAATTATGCAGGAAGGTTGGCCATGAGGCCCATGAATGCCAATCAAGAGGAATGCCTGCAACGACATGCTGGACACAAGGAGGACCTCCAACACCAGCAAATGTGATGGCTGCTGCACCAAATCAAGGTAACAACTATAATCCTAGACAGAGGAATAACTTTGGAAATGGGCCTAGGAGGCCAATCATCTGTTTCAGATGTGGAGAATGTGGGCACTATCAAAGTAGGTGCACCCTACCAGAAAATGCCCCTCCTTGCAGGAACTGCCCTGATGTAAGAGACCATTATACAAATTGTTGTCCTAAGAATCAAGCCTCTTCATCTGGGCCTCATATTCAAATGATTTTGGTGCACAAAGAAGAAGTGCGTGATGTGGTCAATGAGCCATCACCATCTACCAGGGTGGTGCAATTAGAAGAAATAGAATCTTTGACTGTGCAGACAAGAAGCAAGGGGAAGGCTCAAGCAGACATAGGACAAGGGTCAAAGATTAAGGAATGGAATCAAAATAGAGAACCATCTGAAGATAAAGTCACCACAGGTGCAGATACAAGTAAAAAAGGAGATCTCATATGCACCAGTGATGCCATTGGGCATGCCTTCAACAGGGCTCATGAGGAGTTTGATCAGTCAACTGGAGTCCAAAATCTCAAGGAATCAGAGGCTTCAAAACTACTCAAGTCCATGAAGAAGGAGGTTAGTATTTTTGAATTAATAAAGATGGATGGGAAATTTAGATCAAAGTTATTGCAGATAATTGATGAAGCTTCCACTACAAGTTTGGTGGCAAAGACTACTGTTTTACATAAAGGAAAAATTGTAGGGGAAGCACCCCTTACAGATTATAAAAGTCCTCGGCTGACAGTATCTATCAAAGGTCATGAATTTCAAGGAGTTATTGTGGATGGTGGTTCTGGCATTAACTTGATGCCTGAACACACAATGGAAAAGATTGGACTCCATCCTTCAAGGCCTGCAAATTTCACTGTTACTTTGGCAGATCAAAGCAAAGTTAGGCCCTTGGGAGTCATCCCAAAAGTTCCACTTGAAGTACAAAGTAATCTATTCATTTTGGATTTTGTGGTTTTAAGATTGCCCCAGGTTGAAGTAGGATTTCCTCTCTTAATTGGACGACCATGGCTGAGGCATGCAAGTGTCATTCATGATTGGGGCAAGGACACTATGTGGGTACAAAAGAAAGGGCAAGAGCTGACACAGATTCATTTAGAAGAGGGCCCAGATAATCAAGGAAACACTAGTATGATGCAAACAGTTGGCATTTGCATGGAAACAGAATCGGAGGATCAACCCCAAATAAATTTTGAGGAAGAGGAGGATATTCTAAATTGGCTCCAAAAAGGCAACTCTTCCTCTTGTTTTGGAATTTTTCTTAATAATTCTTGCACGACTGAGGGCTATGATGAAGATAAGGGAAAAGTCCAGGTTGATGGATTGGGAGAGCCCATCACGGACCACAGAAGGGGCAGGAAGACACCCCTCAAATACAACTTGGAGGAGGATATGACAACCACAGATAAAGAAGTTTCTAAAGCTAAAGGCAAGGTAAAAAATTCTAGTGAAGAATGGTCTTTCCCAATTTGTGTTGACTTTAGAGCACTCAACAAGGTGACCATTCCAGATGGTTTCCCAATGCCTTTTGCAGAACAGGTCATTGAGGAAGTGGCTGGGCATGCATTATATAGCTTTATGGATGGATTCAGTGGCTATAACCAAATATCCATACACCTAGAGGATCGTGAAAAGACTGCTTTTATCACACCTTGGGGAACATATGTGTATGTAAAAATGCCATTTGGGCTCAGAAATGCTCCAGCCACCTTTAATAGAACAGTCAATCTCATTTTTGGCCCCCTATTACTGGAATCACTCAGAATCTTCATGGATGAGTTCTCTTCGTTTTCAGGATCTCACAAAGAAACGCCTCTAGAGTGTTTGGACCACCACTTGAGGCAGCTGCAGAATGTTTTTAAAAGATGTAGGGAGACTAAGTTAAAGCTCAATCCAAACAAATGTCATTTCCTTGTGACAGAAGGAACCCTCTTAGGACATGTGGTGTCGGCT
This sequence comes from Ceratopteris richardii, assembly GCA_020310875.1. Classification (NCBI taxonomy): domain Eukaryota; kingdom Viridiplantae; phylum Streptophyta; class Polypodiopsida; order Polypodiales; family Pteridaceae; genus Ceratopteris; species Ceratopteris richardii. Next base: position 72,626,978 of record CM035420.1, read on the forward strand.
AAAGGTATGGCCCCAGATCCTGACAAAAACATTTCTATATTAAAGTTGCCTAAACCTAAATCCCCTAAAGAGATTCAGAGTTTCTTGGGGCATACTGGATACCATAGAAGGTTTATAAAAATGTATGCTGAGATAGCCAGACCTCTGGCTAGACTTACAGGTAAGGAAGTACCTTTTAAATGGGAAGAAGAGGAGGAAAAAGCATATCAAACATTACGGTCAAGGTTAGTGTCTGCTCCTATTTTGGTCACACATGAGTGGTAAAAAATCTTTCATATACATGTAGATGCCAGTGCCTATGCAGTGGGGGCAGTTTTGACCCAACCCAGTGAAGAATTTAAAGTGGACAGACCAATTCAATATGCTAGTAGAATCCTAACCAAGGCTGAAAGGAACTACAGTACTACAGAAAGGGAAGCCCTAGCAATGGTCTTTGCTGTCCAAAAATTCCGTCATTACTTACTGGGAGTAAAATTTATTATTATAACTGATCACCAACCACTAAAATACCTACTCAATAAACCACAAGCCACTGGTAGAATATGGAGGTGGTTATTGTTGTTCCAAGAGTTTGATTTTTCTGTAGTCCATAAACCAGGTAAAGAAAATTTTATGGCGGATCACCTATCCAGAATCAATATGATGAATCAAACTAGTGGAATCAATGATGATTTTCCAGATGCTCTTCTGTTTGCTGTACAAGCTCAAGGTTGGTATTATGATATTAAAAACTTCATTAAAACTGGGTTGTATCCAGAAAAGGTTAGTGCTGTGCAAAGGAAGAGACTGCTAATCAAGAGTAGACCATATACCTTCATTGAAGATAAATTGTATAGACAGGGCAAGGATGGCAAGTTCAGGAAGTGTTTGGAAGAAGAAGAAGTGAGGGAAGTCCTTCACTCTGCACATGAAGGAACAGGTGGTGGGCACCTTCCAGGGCATATTATGAGTCAGAGGATACTGGATGCTGGTCTATGGTGGCCTACGCTATTTAAGGATGCAGATGAATGGGGAAAGGCATGTGACATTTGCCAGAGGTGTGGACCCAAGCCAACAAAGCAGAGGCATAACCCCTTGGTTGTTTCCACTTCCTGGCAACCATTTGAGAAGTGGGGGCTAGATTTTGTAGGGCCCCTCTACCCTCCCGCAATTCCAAAAAGAGAAAAATATCTCTTGATAGCTACAGATTATGCGACAAAGTGGGTTGAAGCTATTGCCTCCCCCGATTGCACTGCCCAAACTGTTGCTGATTTCATTTATAGTAGCATCATTTGCAGGTTTGGATGCCCACTTGAAATTTGTACAGATCAAGGTACACATTTTGTCAATAAGGTCCTGCAGGAAATTTTCAACAGGTATAGAATTCTACATAGGACCTCTTGTGCTTACTATCCAAGAGCCAATGGATAGGCTGAGTCGACAAATAAGGTTTTAATCTCAATGTTAAGAAAGGAGTGTATGTTACAGCCCACTTCCTGAGGCATTGCTTATCAAGGTACCCTATGGGCATACAGGTTAGCCTACAAAGAGGCCACATGATATTCTCCATTTCAATTGGTTTATGGCATATTGCCCATTGAGCCCTTTGAATTTTTACATGGATCACCTAAGATAGCTTTCATGCAGGGCAAGAAAGACTGTGATATCTTTCAGAGGCTCGGAGCACTACATAAAGTGGAGGAGATCCCGCCCCCCGTTCGGACAGCCCCCCCCCGATCTGACAGCCCCCCCCCTCGCCCCCCATTCTGACAGCCCCCTCCCCCCCGATCTGATAGCCCCCCCCGCCCCCCGTTCGGACAGCCCCCCACCCCCCGTTCTGACAGCGCCCCCCCCCGCCCCCCGTTCTGACAGCCCCCCCCCCCCGCCCCCCGTTCGGACAACCCCCCCCCTCCCCCCCCCCCCCTCCCCCTCCCCCGTTCTGACAGCCCCCCCGCCCCCCGTTCTGACAGCCCCCCCCCTGCCCCCCGTTCTGACAGCCCCCCCGCCCCCCGTTCTGACAGCTCCCCCCCCCCCCCCCCGCCCCCCGTTCTGACAGCCCCCCCAGCCCCCCCCCCCCCTTATATAATCCTCTAAACTTCCACTCAGCCCGCAACCCACGACGGCCCAACATCCAGGTATTTTTTTTCTTTTCTTTCATTTTATTTTTATTATTTTTTTCTTTTTATTTTATTTTATTTTTTTATTTTATTTATTTTATTTTATTTTATTTTGTTCATATTTCACTTCTTTTTTTTATTTTTTATTTTTTTTATTTTTTTTATATAGTTTCACTCTCTATTGTTTGTTTCCTTTGTATTTAACCTTGTACCTCTTGGTTTTTCAAGTTTTTACAGTCGTTTTTAGGGTAATTGCTCAAGCCGGATCCATTTTTTGGGTTCCCTGTTCCCAGTTCAGGTGTTTTTCCTAGGTTTTTCCCGTTCAATTTATAGTTTCCTTCTTAAGCCATTGCTATCTGTGGTTGCAGCACTTTGTGACAGCGTTGTGCTCTGCAACTATGGCGTCTTCCGATCCCCAGCAGGATTCATCCATGGCTATCGAGGCGTACTCGGAGCTTGCTCCTTCGGCCTTGGCTTTCAGTCCTTTCCATCCAGAGGTAGGCCCCATATTGCCTATGGCACCCTCCCGGTCAGCCCCTCTAGCCTCCACCCCGACCGTCCTTGCCGCCACCCTACACCCCGCCCCTCGGGTCCCACCTCCCCTCCATAGTCCACCCCTTCCCTCGCACACCGTTTCCACGCCCTACTACCCCCTCCACCCCTACCCATTTACAGGGTAGTCAGCCTTTCGCGGTGTCCCTTCCGTGCCTCTCCATATCTGGTTCCTCGTTACATAGCCCCGGCCATCTTCCACCAGCTTCCCTTCCTCCCGTTGCCGCGCCTCCCACAGCCGTGCCAACGCTCTCTGATGGTTCTAGTGGCCACCCCGCCCACAGTTGAGGTAGTCATTCCACATCTCCGGTTCCCCGTCCGCCATCATCATCCATTGTTGACCATCGCGATCCATCTTCGACCCTTTCCATCCGCCTGCATTTGGCCTTGCCTCCCATCCCGCTCTTTGATCTCCTTCCCGAGGGTTGCCTCTGTCAGGCCGGTCTTTGGCGATTGGCCTCCCTCCTCTTATTCGAGGCGGAGGGGTCCGATATTCGCACAGCGCTGCTTGACTTCCCTCATTTCCCATCCGGCTCGCTGACCCCTACGGTCATAGCTGCCGGCATAGGTTCTCCCATACATTCGTTTCATGCTCCGCAGTCCATTTACTCGGGGTTATCTCAGGAAGAGACCATAGCTTTCTGCATTTCAGTATATGGCGTTGATGCCATGCCCACACACTACCATCTCGCTATCCTTCATTCGTTCATTTTCTTTTTCTTATTTCGTAGTCCCTCCTCAGACATTCTGTTGCACGATATTCATATAACTGACCCCCTCTTCTGTTTTTTAAATGGCCGACCATTTCCATATGGCACTCTCATGTTCCAGTCATTCTTCCTACGCTCTCACCGTTTCCATGATGCCCTCCACCGAGGCACCCGTTCGTTCTCCGTTTATTCCGCCCCAGTGTTGGCTTGGCTCTTTCATCTGCCTGGTACACAACTCATAGCATCCAGCCGTAGTCTTGACCCTTCCCTTCCTCCACCTTCTATTGACCATTCTTCCCCTCCCCCTCCTCCGCCGCCCATTGTCGTGCCCTCCGCCCCTGGCACTCTTCCGCAGGCATGTGTTTCCATTGCCGCTTCCACTCCCCCTCCAACTCGCAGAGTCCGTACGCGGTTGATGGATTCCTTTCCTACCCCTACCCCTGCCTCGCCCATTCATTTCCACCCCTCGACAGCTGCCTCCCATCCTTCTCCCTCTCCCGCCATATCCATTGAGTCCGCTTCCACCTCCCATCCTCATCCCTCGCACCCTCCTTCTCCCTCTTTCCCCCAGCCTACCCCGCCCCCACCCCCACCACCCGCCGCCCAGCTTTCCGACTCGTAGCCTTCCATCCCTGATAACCTCGACGACGACCCACCATTTTTGGGCCTACTTCGTGATGCGAGCCTCGTCGCGAGTGATGGCGCCGACGCCGCTCGTCTCTCCCTTGATTCCGTCTCAGCGACCGCTGCACTTCACCAGCAGTATGCTATGACGATCGATCGCATTCGTGCTGCTGCCACGGCTCAGTGGCAGACCTCGCGGGATGCGTTGCGGGCCATGCAGCAGGACCGGGACAGGTATCGAGATGAGGCTGATGCTACGACTTGCGCTCTCATGGAGCTCCGCCAGCGTGCGTCATTAGGCATTTGTGATAGTCCTACGTGTCAGTTGGTCCGCCGAGAGCGCGATCACCTCCGCCGGTACAGGAGCAGGTTTGCTGCATACACTGAGGAGGCAGCCATCATTCCCCCTGGCTCACCCGACTTACCTCTACCTCGGGACGATGTTCCTCCAGGGGAGAGGCCTCCTTCCCCGCCGTTGCCATAGTCATGCATTCCTATCTATCCACTAGGTTCTAGGTATTCACTCATACTTGAGTTTCCAGAGTTTCATTGGCTTTTCCCTAGCCTCATTTTGTTGTGAGGCTCGGTGTAGGATGCATCTACTTATCCCTTTTGGTTCTCTTGCCATTCAGTAGCTCATCACTTCCTTTTGATAGACAGATCTTTGCCAGTCCTTGGCACTTCATGTACTTACCATGGACAGTTGTTTCCTTGTTCCTTTCTGCTTTTATATGAGATTATGGTTCACTGTTCATTGTGTGTTCATTTTGTAATCTCTGGTTGATTATTGGTTGTTTTATTACTCTGACTGTGCACAGGTTGGTTTCTCTCTAGTTGGGTTTTTCTTTCATTGCCACCCTCCATTAATTTCGTCTCCCTCTTTGCTTTTTTCCCCCTCTGCCTAACCCCGCCCCCACACCCCATCCTTTCCCCCCTTCCCCTTTTCCCCACACCGCCCCCCCTCCACCCCCTTTCCCCGCCCAACATTGCTGAGTACTCTCTGGTGCTTTCTCCAATGCTATTGCTGGTCTTGGTTGCTGCTCAGCTGTCCTATTAAAGTTTTGCTCCTCTCTTGTCATGGTGTCCTATATGCTCTGAGTTTGGCTGTAGCTCTTCGGGACGGAGAGCACATTAGGTGGTGGGCTACTGTTGAGCCCATTAAAGTCATGCTGGTCAAAGTCAACTGGTCAAAAGTCAACTAGTCAAAGTCAACGAGGTTAAGGTCAAAGTCAACAGGTGCAAAGTCAAAGTGAGTAAGTGTAGGTGTCAAAGTGCACAGGTAGTGCACAATGAATTGTCCACAAAGGGTAAATTGGAGAAAGTGGGTTGCAGGTTGCAGAGGTATTTTCTCTAATTTCCCTAAGGTTCAAAGTGTGTTTTAAAGTGTTTTGGAAGGTTCACGTGAACCCTCCCTTATGTGCAAAAGTGAAGACTTAAAAGGAAATGTGAAGGTATGTGAAGCGGCAGCGTACGCACAGGTGAAAGTATGGCCCCCCATTAAAATTTTTGGTTTTAGACTAAAGTCACTACAGGACAAAACAGTGAGTCGTTGGCTACCACTTGTGAGGACAATCTTGGGACATCAAAGTGAGCACCAAGAGGCTATTGCAGTTAGGAGCGTATGTGATCGACACACTCAAAATCAAGACAAGGATCATTCTTGGACCAATCTTAGAGTAAGTAAGAGAGCATAGTCTAAGGAAGCAAGAGAGAGAAGTGCAAGAGTCACCGGTGTGCGATGCAGAGAAGTGGAACTGAAGGAGTGCATAAGGAGTGCCTAAGGGATTGTGCAGAGAGTGCTAAGCTAGTCCCCCCCAAGTATCTCAAGGTCCCATTGCAGTGGGCGCGTGCCGACAGAAGGTATTCACTCCTCCCCCTTTGTGGAAGCTTGGTGCAAGGTGTGCACAAGGATAAGCTTGAAGCAGGTGGAGGTCTGGTGCAGAGGAGGCCGGCGGCAAGAAGACTTTGGGATATTGGGTATTTTGTAATTGGGCACTCTGTGGGATTGTGCACAGGGGTATTGGCTTGTCTTGTACTTCAGCCATTGTAATTGTCTTACTGTAATCAATCGGCAGAAGCTTCCAGGTGTATTTTCTCTTCTTGTTTCTTCCCTTTTCTCCTACAAACCCTCAACTCCTTCTTGTCTAAGAATCCACCAATAGCCTTCATCACATCAATGCTTTGAACGAGATTTGTCTTAATGCCATCATATCATTAGCACTTGATTCCGATCAACTGAAGAGTATCACTTTCAATGATGCCATCAGATTGGATAAAGAAAGTTACCATTCGTGATAGTTTCTCACGTTTTGATGATTATTGTTGTGATCCGCATATTCTCCATATGAATAAGTTGTTTGTCTTGCCAATTGAGGAGAGAAAATCTCTCCAACATCACTTTCCAACTATTTTTGGAGGTAAGCATCACTAGCCTCATTTCTTGCTTGGTATAAGGTTGTAAGTGTATCCCAAGCATCCTTTGTTGTCTTGCAAGAGTGAATGTGAGAGATAATGGCCCGTTTGATAGACAAGTCTATCAATGCATGTGCCTGAGTATCTCCGCCATCCCAACAAAGTTGTCTTGAAGTAGGTGTGCAAGAACAGGAATCTAAAGATCATCATCTTCAACACCATTTGCATCACCTTCAATAACTATATTTGCAAGTTCAGTAGGATTTTTTCCAATGCCGTGCATAATATGCCATAGTCCTTTCAAAACCATTACATGATGCATCATATATATACCTTCATAAGTTCAGAGATATCCAAACTTACGAACTCAAAAAATAGAATACAACCACATAAACATTGGGAAACAAAAAAAAACAAAAGCAAGAGACTTAAGATCAATACAAGACATGAAAATACAAGCAAAAAAGAAAATCAATACAAACTGAGACACACACAAATAATAATAATAATAATAATAATAATAATAATAATAATAATAATAATAATAATAATAATAAATAAATAAACAATTAATGATAATTGAATATATATATATATATATATATATATAAAAGAAAAAATATAATAATAATAGTAATACGTCTAAAAAATTATAAATAAAAATAAAATAAAAAATATATAAAAATAAAAATAAAATAAATAAATAAATATATAAATAAGAAAAAGAAAATAAATAAAAATAATAATAATTACATAAATGAAAAAAAAATTAAAAAAAAAATATATATATATATATTATACAATAGTGTGTTTGAAGGCCAATATGAGCACATATAAAAAATTTGATGCCATAGAGTGAATCTGTTTTGAACTCCTAATTGCTATGTATATGCTCAACAATTTTCATGCAATTTTGAGACTATGATCGAGGGGTGTTAACAACACCCTAGATAAAGTGGCGACTTGCTTTGATACCAATTATTGGAGTTTGAGGTCTACAGAAGCATGCAAACAACACTAAATGAATTACGAAGTGAATGTACAAAGATAAGTGACTCATTAGGGTCATAAACATATGTACAAGCCAGGGTTTAAAAATACCTCCTAAAGAAGGAAAAAAGTACCCCGGTGGTCCTAAGTGTGTTCACATACATCACTACTAGAATATATCAACAATGATAAATTTTTGGCCATAACCAAAATCTTTTGAAGCACATAAACTTTTTGGACTTTGCTTTTAGTGGATACACCCATGCATGCCTAGAGATAGGACCATAGATATCACGATGAAGAAGCTGCAATTTATAAGTAGCTCAAATTGAACCATCTTTTGGGAAGTATGAATGCTACATTTGATCCAAAATATAGACTTCACAAACATGTTTACAAGGTGCCTCAAGTTTGGGCAAAGAGGACACCATTTCAAATTTCTATAGGCATAACAAGCTAGCAAAATTTAGATGAACAAAGCATGCATGCCAACGCTTTGCATCTCACATAACTTAAGAATGTTGGACTACCATGTTGAATCATTTATAGATTTTGCATAGCCTATGAGCTTATACAACCCATGACATAAAATGCTAGAAGAAATAATAAGTTCGAAATGCCTTATAGGTCCAAATATCATAAATAATGTTTATCATAAAATTTTGATTTAGCTCCATGTTCGCACCCATAAAACTTTGTAATATATGTTAGGTTCAAACCAAGGCCTTCATCACATCAATGCTTTGAACGAGATTTGTCTTAATGCTATCATATCATCAGCACTTGATTCCAATCAACTGAAGAGCATCACTTTCAATGATGCCATCAAAGTCATGGTTTGGATAAATCAAGTTACCATTCGTGATAGTTTATCATGATTTGATGATTTATTGTTTTGATCTGCATATTCTCCATATGAATAAGTTGTTTGTCTTTCCAAGTATGGAGAGTAAATCTCCTCGACATCACTTTCCAACTATTTTTGGAGGTAAGCATCCCTTGCCTCATTTCTTGCTTGGTATAAGGTTGTAAGTGTATCCCAAGCATCCTTTGTTGTCTTGCAAGAGTGAATGTGAGGGATAATGGCCTGTTTGAAAGACAACACTACCAATGATGCATGTGCCTGAGCATCTCCGTCATCCCAACAAAGTTGTTTTGCAGCAGGTGTGCAAGGACAATAATCTAAAGATCATCGTCTTCAACACCATATGCATCACCTTCAATAACTATATTTGCAAGTGCAGTAGGAATGTTTTCAATACCGTGCACAATATCCCATAGTCTTTTTGCTACCAATACATGATGCATTATATATGCCCATAACGGGTAATTAGTACCATCCAACTTGTATTCAACAACCAAGATATGGAATACATCATTGCTTTCAGCCATGGCCATTGACTAAATATCATGATACAAAAATGATTGTATCTCAAAAAGTTGATCAGACTACCCTATCAAGCATTACTAAACCTGCCACAAACTTTGAGCCGCTTGTATTGGCAAATCAAAAGTTTTATATATGTTTGGCACAAAAGGACAAAGTTGCTTGCACAAGTACGACAATAGTGCGATTGGAGGTGAATATGAGCACAAATAAAAAAATTTGATGCCATAGAGTGAATCTGTTTTGAACTCCTAATTGCTATGAATCTGCTCACCAATTTTCATGCGGTTTTGAGACTATGACACGAGGGGTGTCAACAACACCCTAGAAAAAGTGCTGACTTGCTTTGATATCAATTGTTGGAGTTTGAGGTCTACACAAGCATGCAAAAATCACAAGAAAGAAGAAGCTTGGAGGACAACACAACACTAAATGAATTACATAGTGAATGCACAAAGATAAGTGACCCATTAGGGTCATAAACATATATACAAGTTGGGGTTAAAAAATACATCCTAAAGAAGGAAAAAAGTGCCCTGGTGGTCCTAAGTGTGTTCACATATATCACTACCAGAGAATATCAACAATCATAAATTTTTGGCCATAATCAAAATCTTTTTGAAGCACATAAAAACTTTGGACTTTACTTTCAATGGATACACCCATGCATGCCTAGAGATAGGACCATAGATATCACTATGAAGAAGCTACAATTTGTAAGCAGCTCAAATTGAACCATCTTTTGGGAAGTATGAATGCTACATTTTGTCCAAAATATAAACTTCACAGACATGTTTACAAGGTACCCCAAGTTTGGGCAAAGAGGACATCATTTCAAATTTCTATAGGCATACCAAACTAGCAAAATTTAGATGAACAAAGCATGCATGCCAAAGCTTTGCATCTCACATAACTTAAGAATCTTGAATTGTCATGTTGAATCAGTTATAGATTTTGCATAGCCTATGAACTTATACAACCTATGACATAAAATGCCAGAAGAAATAATAACATCACCATTTTAGATATCATGAGCTGTATATCTCACATCAACAAATTTGACAACCAAGCCAATCTTGGCTAATGTTGAAATTGACATCAATTTTTTCTTGATCTTAGTACATGCAAAGCTTCTAACAATGTGAAAGAACTACCATCAATAGTAGTCAACATGACCTTATCAACTCCCATTATAGGATAAGAGGACTTTCTAGCACATGTGATAGTATTCCTTATAGGAGCATACTCAAGTGAACTGAAGAGATTCTGCTCAAGGTAATATGTTTGGTTGCCCCACTATCAAACTACCAAAAATACAAGTTTACTATAGACATACACTGCTCATGAGAAGATGGTTCATAGTTGCATATAGTAGTAAATACCCATTCTTCATTCTGACCAAGATTAATAGACTTTGCTTTAGGTGTAGAGACCTATGCAACAACCATTCTAGCCTCTTTCTTATTTACCTCTTTTGCATCCAATTTTGGACAAATCTTTATGATGTGATCATTTCCCTTATAGCATTTGCAAAACTATTTCTGCTTTTCTATTTTCTTCTCATCTTTGTCTTCCTTGTTTAATTGTGCAACATAAGAAGACTTCTAGTTCCTAGTAGTTGAGCTGCATTTACTTTTGCCCTTTTGGATAGCTAGGAAAGCTTGATCTACAACATGCATAATGGACTTGGTCTGCCTAGACTGATCTTCCTGCAACAAAACATAGAATAACTCCTTGAATCACAAGGCATTTGGATTGCCTTTCATCACCAATCAAAGAGTAGAAGTAAAAATCTAATATGAATATCGAACACTATTGAGAATAGTCTACACAAGTGAACTATCTGGCATGACTTCATCAATAGAAATCAACTGCTCCTTCAAATCTTTGATCTTTGTCAAAAAAGTGTCCATAGAATCTCCTATCCCAAGCATCCTGCAAGAGAAATGTGAGGAATAATGGCATGTCTAATAGACAAAGCTATCAATGCATATGCCTGAGCATCTCTTCCTTCCCAAAAAAGTTTCTCTATAGTAGGTGCAACATGAACCGTAGCACAACGAGAATATTAAGATCATCATCTTCATCACCATCTGCATCACCTTCAATAATTATATTTGCAGAATATTCACAATCCTTTAACAACTAATATATGACGCATCATATATGCCCACAATGGGTAATTATTACCATCCAAACTATCATCAACAACCAACATAGAGAAGACATCATTGCTTTAACCCATGGCCACTAACTAAATACCCCCATGGAGAGAGATCACTATATCTTGAAAAGTTGAACAAAAAGACCATGTTGTGCTTTGCTAAACCTGTAGCAGGCTTTGAGGCGCTTGTACTGATGAACCAAAAGCTGTATATATATTTGGTACAAAAAGATGAAATTACTTCCAAAGATGTTGTCATAGTACCTTTGGTGGCCAAAATGAGCTTATATCAAAATTTCAATGGCACATAATGAAGTTATTTTGAAATAATAATCACCCTAAGTATGCTCACAAATTTTCATGTGATTCTGAGACTATGATTAAAGGGGTGTTGATGATGCCATTAATGAAACAAAAACCTATTCTGATACCAATTGTTGAATTTTGAGGTCTATGAAAGCATGCAAATAGCACAAGGAAGAAGTAGAAGCTTGGAGCACAACAAAACACTGGACAAATTACCAAGTGAATGTACAAAGATAAGTAATTTGTTAGGTTATAGATGTATATACAAGCTAGGGGAAAAACCTCCTAAAGAGGGAAACAAGTGCCCCTCCAATCCTAAGTGTGTTTACACACATCACTACCAAAATAAAACAGCATGCATGTATTGAACATCATATATGTATGTGTTTCTTTGCTCTTGATAGGTTCAACTCCCAATTTGATATATCTACCATGTTAGATCAAGCCACCACTTGATTATGCTCATAGGAAATGTTATTATTACTTAGGATCACTTGTCAATGGGTGCCACATGAACTAAGAATAGCTAGTATTTTTCTAATAGTAAGTTAACAGTGCTTCTTTGAAGTACTTTTCAAGGAATTATTCTCAAGAAAACTTTGAGTTCGTTGGAAAAAGAAAATTGGAAAAAAAGATCCTTCTTATCTAAGATAAATTAGGAAAATTATGCATTGAAACTAGAAAAGAATTCCACCCCCCCTCAAACCATAAACAAATGCAATTGCTTAAAGTAACATCACCCATCAAACAATTGACCTAAGTATTTTGGCATCCAAGATGAAATTCCAAATTTCATAAGAGTTCTAATGTGGTTGGAAACACTTGAATTTAAGCAAAAGTGTGCATTAAGTTCAATATATATGCATTATGTTGAATTTCCACATAAAACAAATGTACATAGTGATGAAATTGTCGTGAAATATTTCCTATTGGGATAAGAAAGCTGATGGGTAGAATGATATATTGGCCAAATATCATTTGAAAGGGAGTGATATTCAGTATGATCTTTTAGATCTTAAGATATACCCAAACAATCTGATGAAGTTGTTTGTCCCAATTCAAGCATTTGTTATCCAAAAATTTAGTAAGATATTTACACAAGATCATGTTGGTACTTTCGGCTTGCTCATTTGTGGTATTGGGTAGATTTCTTTATTGATAAATTTATTAGTGATGTGTGTGAACACATTTGGAACTTCTATGGTACTTTTTTCCCTCTTTAGAAGGTTTTTTCCCCTACTTGTATATATGGCTATAACCCTAACATGTCACTTATCTTTGTACATTCACTTGGTAATGCATTCTCTATTGAGTCGTTCTTGAAGCTTCTTCTTCTTCCTTGTGCTATTCGTGTGCATTTTTAGATCTCAAACTCCAACAATTGGTATCAGAGCAGGTTTCCACTTCTTTAGGACATCATCGATACTCCTCTAGTTACAAGCTAAGAACTGCACAAAAATTGGTGAGTATAATCAAAGCAATTATATTCAAAAGAGCTCATTGAAATTTTTAAATGAGCTCATTTTGGCCTCTGAATGCACTATCATAGTGATTGTGCAGGCAATTTCATCCTTTTTTGCTAAACATATATACAAGTTTTAATTCGCAAGTACAAGTGCCTCAAAGTCTACTACAGGTCTAGCAAAGCTTGACCGGAATTTTTTGTTGAGCCTTTTGAGATACAATAAATATTTTGCATCAAAGTATTTAGTCACTAGCCATGCCTTAAAGCAATCCTAAGATAAGTTGGATAAGAGTTTTTTTTTTTGCCCACCTACAATCCTAACGGGTGAGTTATCTTTGTATTCCATATGTTGTTTTTTGAGGATAAGTTGGATAAGAGTTTTTTTTTTTGCCCACCTACAATCCTAACGGGTGAGTTATCTTTGTACATTCACTTGGTAATACATTCAGTACTCTCTTGTGCTCCAAGCTTCTTCTTCTTCTTCCTTGTCTTTTTTGTGTGCTTTCACAGAACTTGAACTCTAACAAGTGGTATCAAAGCATGCCATCACTTCATCTAGGGAATCATTGACACCCCTCCAAACATAGTCTCATAATTGTATGAAAATTGGCAAGCATACTTAGGATGATTAGGAGTTCAAAATAGCTTCACTATGTGGCATCAAAATTTCAATATGAGGTCATTTCAGCCTCCAAATGCACTATCGTAGTGACTCTATAGATAATTTTGTCCGTTTGTGGAAAACATATATACATGTTTCAGTTTAGCAGAGCTCGATAGGGTGTTTTTTTTCAACTTTTTTAGATACAACCACTTTTTTGTATCAAGAAACTTAGTCATTGGCCATGGTTGAAAGAAATTATGTATTTTGTATGTTGGCTACTGAGGATAAGTTGGATGGTACTAATTACCCATTGATGCATCATGTATTGGTAGAAAAAGGACCATGGAATATTGTGTATGGTGTTGAAAAACATCCTATTACACTAGTAAACATGATTATTGAAGGTGATGCAGATGATGTTGAAGATGATGATCTTCAAATTCGTATTCATTTTCCTATTCTTACTACACCTATTATAGAACAACTTTGTTGGGGTGGCACAGATGCTCAGGCACATGCATTGATAGCTTTGTCTATCAAACATGGCATTATGTCTCACATTCACTCCTGGAATATAGTAAATGATGCTTGGGATGCACTTAACACTTTATACTAGGCAAGAAATGAGGCTTACGTTGCTTACCTCCAAAAACAATTGCAGAGTGAGCTATGCATGAAGGAGATTCTATGGACAATTTTTTGACAAAGATCAAAGATTTGAAGGAGCAATTTATTTTTGTTGATGATCTTGCCCCATAGCTCAATTTTTGTAGACTATTCTTAATGGCCTTTTAGTTAGAGTCTTGCCTCCACTCTTCAATTGATGATAAAAGGCAATCCAAATGCCTTAACATTTGAGGATTTAGTCTTTGTTTTGTTGCAAAACAATTAGTCTAAGTAGAATAGGGTAACTATGAGTGTTGTAGATCATGCTTTCTTAGCTAATCAGAAGGTCGAAGGTAAATGGAGCTCATCTACTAGTAAGAAAAAATTTGCCAATGTGGCATGCTCGAGGAAGGAAGAAAAAATGAGAAGAAAATACAAAAGTAGAAACAATTTTGCAAATATTGTAAGGAAAATGATCATGCCATAAAGAGATGTCCAAAACTTGCTGCAAAAGAGGCATAGAAGAAAGAGGCTAGAATGGTTGTTGTAGAGGCCTTTACACCTAAAACAAAGTCTACTAATCTTGTGTAGAATGAAGAATGGGTGTTTACTATTGTTTGTGGCTATGAACCATGTTCTGAAGAGCAGTGTATGTCTGTGGTAGACTTACATATTTGGTACTTTGATAATGGGGAAATCAAACATATTACCTCATAGTGTAGTTTCTTCAGTACACTTTACCCTACTCTACTGGGAATACTGTCACACGCACTAACAACTCCTCTTATCCTATAATGAGAGTTAGTAAGATTGTTTTGACTATTATTGATGGTAATTCTTTCACATTGTTAGATGCTTTATATGTGCTAGGGATCAAGAAAAATATGTTGTGAGTTTCAAGCTCACTAGTACTAAGGAGAAGCATATTGCTAAATTTGAGGCTGATTTGCATGCCCCTTTTGAGATATCAGATTACGGGCATTCACATCATTATTTGGGCATTGAGTTTATGCAAGTTGACGGGGAAATAACTTTGTGTCAAACAAAATATATTGACACATTATAGTGCATTGGGAGTTGCGAGGCACCCTCTGTTCCATGCTCGAACAAAGCATATTGAGGCACACTCATTATGTGAGGGAGATGTTCCCTGTAGGAGAGATAAGTTTGGCTTATGTGCCCACACATGATTATGTTAAAGAACTTTTCACAAAGGCTCTGCCTAGGAAGAAGTTTGAAGCTTTCCACAAAGATTTGGGCTTACTTCCTTTTATGGATTGATGTCTTTCCACATAGCTTATCACTTCCTTATACATGAGTGCCAGCTCCTTGTTCATCATATCACTCCCAAAGTTTTAATATATTTTAGTAATGATGTTTATGAACACACTTAGGACTGCTGAGACACTTTTTTCCCTCTTATGGAGGTTTTTTCCCCACGGCTTGTTTATACACCTATAATCCTAACGGCTGACTTATCTTTGTAAATTTGCTTGATAATACATTCAATATTGTGTTGTGCTCCAAGCCTCATCTTCTTCCTTATGTTGTTTGTGTGCTTCGACAAACCTCGATCTCCAAGAACTTTAACACATAGCTTTTAGTTTGAGGCTATTATGTGTGCATCATATGTAGTTAAGATGTGTCCCACCAAAGAATTGTAATCTATCACTCCATATGAGGCTTGGCATGGTTGAAAGCCATATGTTGCTAATCTGCATGTTTTTGGTTGTCTAGCATATGCATTAGTACCTAAATAATAATGAAAGAAATTGGATGATAAGGCAGTAAAATGTATTTTTGATGGGTATAATTTTGAAAGCAAAGGCATCAACATATGTCACATCTTAGCTTTCCATCTCGAAAATCCAGTGCCATCAAACTGACAAGACACCATGCAAACAAGTCAAGAGACTAGTAATGTAACAAGAGACTAGAAAACACCAATAAGATCACACCTACTGAAGTAGCTATGGAGTGGTCCAAAATGTATCTTTTTAGCGTATTTCTCATGTCTTTCTATGGTTGCATTAGTCCAATGGCTCTTTCTCTCCACTTTTATTAATTTATACACCAAGTAGTAGTCCACTATGTCTCCTATCTCACCCTTTATCTCTCTCTTCTTTACTTTCTTTCTCCTCTTGCCGTTAGTCTCCCTTCTCTTTTATTTTGTCTTTTTTTCCCCCTCTATTCTCCACCCTTGCCTCTCTTATCTCTATTTCTCACTTCCCCCCACAATTCCTGTCATGTTTATTATTCACTTTCCACCTTTAACATCCATCCTAAACTCTCTCTTTCACTCAGCTTTGCCGTCTAGCACTTACTCCTTTCTCCTTCTCTTTACTTCTCTTACACTCGGTCTCTTTTCACTTCTCTCTATCCCAATTCAGCCCATTTTTTCTTTCCTTCACTCCCACTCTCACTCTCAACCTCTCACTCTTCTCCTCTTCTTCCAACTCATCAACTCTCCCTCACTACTCTCAACTCACACTCAGATAAGAAGACAATCAGACACACTACCTTGCTCACACCCACACTCTCAAACACTCTCACACTCAAGCACTTGGAGACTTACACATTCCCAACTTCACCACCACCCTTGCACACAACCACACACTTTCCACATGAGCATATCCTCAAACACACACATAACTTTCCTTCTCTCTCTCTCTAACACACAACACACTTTTCTCTTCAATCCCTCATATATCTACACAGAGTGCTTCATTCTATGTCTCATCTCTCTCTGCATAACCCCCCCCCCCCCCCTTGACACAAATAGAGTGAAGCTTAGTACCTTAGATATGCTCTTCCTATTTCATGAATCGAAGTTTTAAAACGACAATGCTTGCACAATTTCTTTATGTTCCATCATACATCAATTTAACTTCCTTCTAAGCCATCAAAACTCAGATAGAGAGAAGTACACAATAATGCTCTAGAATAATTCGAAAGGTTATATATATATATATATATATATATATATATATATATATATATATATATATATATATATATATATATATATATATATATATATATATATATATATATATATATATATATATATATATATATATATATATATATATATATATATAAAGTGACGCATTGTTTTCTTTCCATAAGGAATTCAAATTTTCAGCACAAGTTTTTTGGAAGCTCTTTCAGAGTATTTAATCAAATCATGTTTTTCCTTCAAACATTACATATATATGTTTTCATTCCACATAGATCAAACATTCAAATTTCGTGGACATATATAGGTATTCAAAGAAGAAGGCCAGAAAAGCTTACAGAACAATCATGAATAGCTTGGCTGAAGACCTAAGATCTCCCTTCAGGAACGTTTTCGCATAGATTGATGACATACACAATGAGCAAGTTCAAACTACTACACTTAACTCTCTGTTCTGTAGTCTTTGAGACCAATAACTTCAGAAGGGTTAAACCCTGTCTTGAAAATACCCTTTTGCACTATGAATTGAGGAACATCAAAACTTGAGAATCAGCTCTGGTGAAATGAATGCCCCGGCCAGGATAGATCTTTGCACAGCTGAGACGACATACTTCGGTCTTGAGCACCATAGTAGACTGCTATCTCCTTCTCACTCAACGATATGTGCTTCCCATGTTAGCATCATTCTCGAGTTCGATTCCGCAGGCACCCCTCTTTTATCAAGCGATCGTCCTTGTTTCTTTTTCAATTGGAGTCGATGCCTCTGATAGTTGCTTAGAGCCTTGTCGCTCAAGGGGTGTCTTTCGGAACGTTGCTAGCTGTTTGTGCTATGAACAGGCAACATTTCATGCTCGTGTGCCTTTGCAAGGTCAATTTGAGTGAAATGACAACATCAACAACCTTCCTCCTCCGCCTTCTATGCTCTTCTCCGTCACCTCCACACCATGAAAAAACACACATAAAAGAAAAGAGGACAGCCCCCCGTCTCTTCCACTGTTAGCCGGGGAGAGAGAGACAGAGAGAGAGGAGGGACATATGAGCTTTCAGTCATCCGAAGTTCAGCAGCAATCAGCCTTTTTGCCCAGCATGGCAAGTCTTTTATGATGAGCTGTATTGTGAAGCGTGGGGTGACCCGAACGGACTGTCACCCCACTACATTTTCAGTTGTGATCACCGAATCATTGTTTGAACTGCTAACCTGCGCCATTTCCATTGTAAATCAAGATTTTCATTGTAAAAAGGCAATAACGTAGAAATATATCTTTTTCATAGGAACATTTTAAAAAAGCAATTACATAATCTTACGAGACCACATAATTACATGCATTGGATTTATTTGTTCCTTCAGTTATGTTAAAGACTTACGTAACAAGGTGGCTCATTAAAAAGTAAACCTTCATTATGATCCTTCATTTTTTTAATAAAGGCTTAAACATAAACAAGAAATATATTATTTTCATAGGAACATTATAAAAAACATTGATTAGAAGACTAGATGAGCATGTTGTGCCTGATCTCAAAAAGATGTCATGAAAGTTTATAAAACAAAACCGATGTTGTCAGCCATGAAATTTTAGATAACTTTTCACATCTTTTATTGAACTTGATTCTCAAGTGGATGTGCTTCTCTTTCTCGCCAACAAAAATTGAGTGACTGTTCTGCATGTGCCCATAATTATGGCGATCGGAGTTCACTGAATCTATCATGCATGTGCTCCTAATGCTCTGTTCGATGATCCAAAAAGTGCAATCCAGTCACCCAAAGAAACATGCGTGTGCCCCCCCTAAGAGAGGGAAGGGCAATCGATTTTCCTCTCCCACTCCCTGTGACACCCTCTGACATCCCACTCCACATGCACACGATACTTTTTCCTTTTTCTTTTTTCTTTTGTTTTCCTCATCTTTTTTAATTTAATTTACTTTAATATTATTATTCTTTTTTTTTCATTCTTTTACAGTTTTTTTTGTTTTGTTTCCTTTTTTATATATTTCTTCTTTTTTTTCATTTATATATTTTTTTATTTGTTTTTCTTAATGTTACTATGTCGATTTTTTCCTTTTCTATTATGTGGATTTTTTCCTTTTTCTCTTTTTTTCCCTCTTTTTTATTATCTTTTTTTTATGTAACTTTTTCTTTTTCTTTCAAATAGTTTTAGAGGTCGAGGGAGTCAAATGCCTAGCATGAAGTTGTGAGGTTATTTCCATCTTCTCATAGTGTCATTTGAGAGGTATATGGACACTACTGATGGTTCTAGAGGTGCACATATGCTCTCACAATTCATAGTTCTTGACAATAGATTCATGGAAG
This sequence comes from Ceratopteris richardii, assembly GCA_020310875.1. NCBI lineage: Eukaryota > Viridiplantae > Streptophyta > Polypodiopsida > Polypodiales > Pteridaceae > Ceratopteris > Ceratopteris richardii. Next base: position 72,646,161 of record CM035420.1, read on the forward strand.
GCAAGATGAAGAAAGAGATGCATGCAAATTCCTTTTTCATCTAGAAGAGATCTTCTTCCTCAAAAAAAATGAAAGATGGAGGGTATTAACTTTCTGGATCTACATGCAAGCAAGGACTACTTGCATCTTCATCATTAGGTCTCTTGATGTACATGTAAGATCATGACGTTTGCGATTTCTTTTTGATACGCGACAAAAAGAGGGGATTTATTTTGTGTACCTCTTGGATGCACATATGAGGATATGATAGGAGATTCATTAGCATGTAAGTATATTCTTCTATCTCAAACATATATGGTACATAATGTTAAATATGCTCAATAGTCCACCCTCATGTGACCACAAATGATCCATGGTGCTCTAAGTTGTAAGGCCTCCATTATGAGGAGAAGCCATTATGAGAGCCCGAACATTTGTGGAACCCTAACTTCCAAGTTAGATGAGGTCTATATGTGACCGTTGATGGTTATAGATGATCTTTGTGAGCCTAGCTGTTAGGTTAGGTAGGGCATAAACTTCCAGGCAATTGGGTTACCATTTAAGGTGAAAATAAAGGCCCTGTGGCATCGTGCAGTTTCCCCATAGAACCTTAATGGGGGGAGTGCAGAGGGGGGCTTGCCCCCTTCTGCGGGGTCTGGGGGGCCTATCCCCCCGGCCCGTAGGGCCGAAACGGTAGGACTTCTGGTCGTGGAGATATTGTCGGATCATATATTTTATCCACTATTTTGTATCTCCCGACTACATTTGTCTATTCCGAACCGCCTTGTAAAAGCTATATAAGCACGGCCCAGGTTGAGCTTTACATAGCATTGCGCACTAGTAAGCCCTTCATCTAGAGTCTATCTAGATTGCCATCTAAGCTCCATAGTGGGAGCGCACGGGTGGACAATGCCATCATTGTAACTGCATTACGCTCGACAATCTGAGAATTTGAGTTCTCTATCTCTCAGTCTGCGTCTATCTTTGTCTGCGTTTTTTCTCTCAACTCTGTCTACAGGTCTATTCGGATGTGCTATTATTTTCTTACATGGTATGAGAGCTCAGGAGGCTTTGAGTGGTGCAGAAGCAAAAACACAGAGGTTGCAGAGGTCTGAACAACAAAAAAGAGAAGATGTCAAGCGGTGCGTCATCATCTACGACTGGGGGCCAAGGTGGTTCATCAACAGGAGTAGGTGGCGCACAAGCAGTACAAGCAATGATGCCGGTCATCCCAACGTTGCAGATACGACCACCAGCCTTCACACAAGGTAAACTTGATGGTACGAACTATACCATGTGGAAGTTCAAAATCACTTCTATTCTTGATTCATATGAGCTTTTGGAGACTGTTCTTGGGACTGATCATGAGCCCCAAGAAAGACCTGATCCAAATAATCCTGGTCGAATGATTCCTCCTGATGCTGATCTTCTACGTGCTTGGAAACATAGAAATGCAGATGCACTCTGTGCTCTTGTTACAAGTACTTCTGATAGTGTTGTGACTCTCATTTAGCATACTACGAAGGCATGTGAAGCATGGAACATATTGAGAAATCAATATGAAACTCGTAATCAGACACGGATTCAGAACTTGGAGAATCAGCTTGCAGCAGAACGTTTTGCTGATGGGGAGATTCTAGAGGTGTTTATCACTCGCATAAAGAATCTACGAGATCAAATGGTGGGAGCAGGTGTTCAAAAGCCAAGTGAAGAGCTAGCTCGACGTTGTCTTCGAATCTATCCACCTAAGTTTGATAATCTGTCAACTGCTCTTAACACTCAAATCAGACTTCAACCACTAACTTTTGAAGAATTCAATGCCTTACTCATGGAGGAGGAGTTGTGGCTCAAGGTAAGGAGTGGTGGTAGCAAAGGAGATGCTGCATTCACAACAAATGCCAAAGGAGGCAAAACAGACTCTTCAAAAGATGGAGACAAAAAGAAGAATGACAAAAAGAAGTTCAAGGGAGAATGTTTCCACTGCAAGAAGAAGGGACACAGAATCCAAGATTGTCGCATCAAGAAGGCAGAAGAGAAGAGTGGCTCTTCAAAAGGTGGAAAGGGCAAGGAGTCTGCCAACACAACAGAAACAGACTTGAGTTATTTGTTACGATAGAGGAGGTGTGCTCCTCGGCTGAAGATTCAGGAACAAATGACTCATGGGTGTTGGACAGTGGTGCATCTCGTCACATGACGAGTAGAAAAGACCTTTATAGTTCCTTACAGCCTCTAAAGGAACCCATCACAATAAAGGTAGGAAACAATGCAAGATGTCCTGCAGAGGGAGAAGGTACGGTTTCTTTCATTAACTCTAATGGAGATATCAGAAAGCTTTCAAATGTGCTGTATGTTCCGCAAATAAAACGAAATCTACGTTCAGTAGCTTCTATAACTGATCAAGGTCATCAAGTATCTTTCAGTAAGACAGGAACTAAGATTATGGATGGTAACAACAACATTGTTGGGACTGGCGTAAGGAGGAACAACCTGTATGACTTATGTGCTCTTACAGCCACTACAAACGTGGGCACAAGTAAGCTATGGCATGAGAGGTTCGGCCACATTGGATACCATGTAGTGAAGGAGATGCATCGCAGAGGTATGGTTGCACACCTACCATCGATTGTAGAAATGAAGGAACCATGTGAAGCTTGCATGATGGGCAAGCAACAGAGGAAGGCATTTCCACAAGAAAGCAAGAACAGGGCAAGCTATCCTCTAGAGTTGGTGCATGCTGACTTGTGCGGAAAAATGCCTACACAGGCCTTGGGCGGATCTTCCTACTTCATGTTACTTGTCGACGACTATAGCAGGAAGATGTGGGTGTACTTCTTTCGTGATAAGGCTCAAGCTTTTGGTAAGTTTAAAGAATGGCTTCAGCTTGTTGAAACTGAAACAAGGAAGAAGATGAAGAAATTCAGGACATACGGTGGTGGTGAGTTCACATCACTAGAATTTGAAGATTTCTGCAAGAGTAAGGGAATCAAGCATCAACTCACAGTGGCACATAGTCCTCAACAGAACAGTGTTGCAGAACGCCGGAATCGAACCATCATGGAGATGGCAAGGTGCATGTTGAAAGGAAAGGGTTTGCCTAATCAATTTTGGGCAGAGGATGTCAACACTGCTGTCTACATCTTGAATCGAAGCTACACCAAGGCACTTGATGGAAAGAATCCACAAGAAGCCTACACTGGTAAAAAGCCTTCTGTTTCCCATTTCAAAGTATTTGGAAGTGAATAATATGTACATGTTCCAGATAGGGAGAGAAACAAGCTTCAACCAAAAAGCATCAAATGTATCTTCTTGGGGTACAACGAAGATAAGAAGGCTTATAAGCTTTATGACCCTGAGGCTAAGAAGATCATGTCGAGTCGTGATGTGGTGTTCAAGGAGGAGTAGCCACATGCAGTGGAGGAGGAAAAGAGAGCTTCCACTTTATCATTAGGCAAAGGGGCAATCTACTATGAACCTGGCCCAAGAGCTATCCCTTCTACACAAGAGAAGGAAGCATCATCTTCAGATGATGAGTCTGAAAGTCACCAACCTGCCGACACCCAAGTGGAAAAGCCATTGCCACGTTGGGTGAGGCAGCTCTATGATTCTGCAAACCCCATCCCACAATCACTAGAACAGGTTGCAGATGGACCGAGACGATCACAGATAATAGAGGAACAGAGATGGACAAGCGCCGATATTGTAAACACAACCTTGATGGCTGATCTCATTCAAGAAGAAGCGAAGGAAGCAAGCAATGTGGAAGAGGCACTCCATGATCCGAATTGGAGGGCTGCCATGCAAACAGAATACAACAATATCATGAAGAATGGAACTTGGGAGCTAGTGGATCGACCCCCTAAGCGTAAAGTCATTGGCACCAAGTGGGTTTGGAAGTACAAGGCTGATGGTACTCTAGAAAAATATAAAGCAAGACTTGTTGCACAGGGCTACTCACAAGTTGAAGGCATTGACTTTTGTGAATCATTTGCCCCAACTGCAAGAATGACTACTATCCGAGTAGTACTAGTTGTGGCTGCACATAAGCGTTGGCCAGTCTATCACATGGATGTTAAATCAATGTTCCTGAATGGAGACCTCAAGGAGGAGGTATATGTGTCTCAGCCACCAGGGTTTGAGGCTCCCCATTCAGAGAACAAGGTATGTAAGCTGAAGAAGGCATTATATGGGCTAAAACAATCCCCTAGAGCATGGTACCAATGGATAGATAAGTATCTATTGGATCTAGGGTTCAAAAGATGTGCTTCTGATGCTAACTTGTATGTTCTAAAGAAAGGAGGGAAGACAATTGTGCTTGTACTCTATGTAGATGACCTTGTGATTACAGGAAATGATGATGCTCTTCTTCAACAAACAAAAGATGCCCTGAGTTCATAATTTGAAATGACAGACTTGGGCTTAATGCATTATTGCTTAGGTCTTGAAGTTTGGCAGGAACCATGGAATATTTTAATCTCTCAACAAAAGTATGCAAGGCAGATATTGAAGGCATTCGACATGGAGGATTGCAAGGAAATTTCTACACCTATGGAGGTCAACACAAAATTATCTATTGAAGATACTTCACCTCCAGTGGATATTGGAAGATACAGGAAACTAGTTGGAAGTCTCATCTACTTGTGCAATAGTAGACCAGACATCTCTTATGTTGTTGGAGTAGTAAGCAGGTTCTCTAATAAGCCTTGCCAAACACATTGGAAGGCAAGCATGCGGATACTCATGTATGTGAAAGGAACCACTGATTATGGTATTCTTTATGAAGAATGATCATCTCTAGTCAGATATTGTGACTCAGATTGGGCAGGAGATATTGATACCAGAAAATCTGTTTCTGGATATTGCTTTTCTTTAGGATCAGGGATTTTCTCTTGGATCAGTAAGAAGCAACCGACTGTAGCATTATCTTCTACTGAAGCTGAGTACAAAGCTGCATGTGTTGCAACATGTGAAGTAGTATGGTTGAGGAGGATCCTATGTCACATAGGAATACAAGGACAGGAGGCTACAGGTTGAAGTGTGTCAACCAATGTTGCATGGCCATTGCCAAAAATCCTATTTTCCATGCACGTACCAAGCACATAGAAATCCAGTATCACTATGTGCATGAGTTGATTGAGGACGGGGTCGTGGAGATAACCTATTGCCCTACTGAAGAAAATGGAGCAGACATCTTCACCAAGGCTCTTGGGAGAGAACAACTTCTTTGACACTTTCCAAAGCTTGGGATTGGACTAAGGAGGTAGTTCACCATCCGGTGAACATTGAGGGGGGGTGTTAAATATGCTCAAATCCATGGTGCTCTAAGTTGTAAGGCCCCCATTATGAGGAGAAGCCATTATGAGAGCCCGGACATTTGTGGAACCCTAACTTCCAAGTTAGATGAGGTCTATATGAGACCGTTGATGGTTATAGATGATCTTTGTGAGCCTATTGTTAGGTTAGGTAGGGCATAAACTTCCATGCCATTGGGTTACCATTTAAGGTGAAAATAAAGGCCCTATGGCATCGCGCAGTTTCCCCATAGAACCTTAAGGGAAGGAGTGCAGAGGGGGGCTTGCCCCCTTCTGCGAGGTCCGGGAGATATTGTCGGATCATATATTTTATCGACTATTTTGTATCTCCCGACTACATTTGTCTATACCGAACCGCCTTGTAAAAGCTATATAAGCACGGCCCAGGTTGAGCTTTACATAGCATTGCGCACTAGTAAGCCCTTCATCTAGAGTCTGTCTAGATCGCCATCTAAGCTCCATAGTGGGAGCGCATGGGTGGATAGCGCCATCATTGTAACTGCATTATGCTCGGCAATATGAGAATTTGAGTTCTCTATCTCTCAGTCTATTTCTATCTTTGTCTGTGTTTTTTCTCTCAACTCTGTCTACAGGTCTATTCTGCTGTGCTGTTATTTTCTTACACATAACACATATGCACATAAAAAGATGACCCATCAACAATTTGCACTCATAGATAAGGAGAGGTTTTCTATCCTCTCTAGGTCTAATTTTAGGAGACACCTTAGGTTTATATGATTGCTTTTTTTATTATCCTATCAACTTTTCATAGGTGATTCCTTAGCCAAAAATGCCTCCAAACTCCTCTCCTACTATGCCTTCCTCACACTCTCTATCTCCCTTACATGTGGTACATGGATACAACCAATTTCAGCATAAAGAGAGAGAGAAGTGCATGCATACATATAGAATATATTCATGCTTGCACAAAATTACACTTATGCATATGTGTGATACATGTATATATGACTCTACATGCACATATGCATACACACACACATATTCATATGCATCCTCATTCAAATATGTATTTATACTCATGCATACATGAAACAGATGCAAGCATTGTCATCTATTAATGCATACATTAAAGTAAAAGCATTCATTCAAGCATCTTTGCATGCTTACATGAACATGTACATGCATACACACTCATAATGCATACATATAGATATACTTACATGCATGCATAAACACATGCTTACATATACACAAACATGCATCAACATACACATGTTGTATTGTTTCGCTCTCAGTCCAAGGGAAAGTGCCTTTACACAATGATGTTTTACCCAACTCTCCTGATACTAGGTCAATTTTGGTTTCCCCTAAGTCTGCAAGTTCACTCCAAAGTTTTGATGGAGGAGGCGAGAAAACGCGCACAATTGGATATCCACCTCCAGTGGTCACTTCCTGTAACCTCCCTTTCTTCACTCAACCCCCTCCTTTCACGTCGGGTTCACGTATGCTTAGGGGTGCACACAGAGTGCAAAGAAAGTGACCTTGACTAAAATATGGTAGTCGTGGAAAAGAGGGATGACTAGGAATTTTCTTCTTGGTTAAATTCTAGTAAGGTTTTTGTTCAATTTACTATGTTTAGGGAGAAAACCTTTAAGATTCCGTACAATTCATGTTTATTAATGAAGCCCAAAAGAAACTCTCTTGAAGTACACTATTAAGCATTTTTCTTCTCTTTCGGTTTCAATATAAACCAAAGCTTACACCCTTTCTTCCAAGTATGCTAGCATAATTACCGAACTTGACTTAGCTTAACGTTTTCAACTTAAGTAGAATTATTCTACATACACTATGAAAATTAATAACCACAAGTTAATACAAAACTACCTATCGCTAAAGAACTTCATGTAAAGACGACATTGGAATGTTAACGTTTCACCATACAAGATTTCCACCCAGGTCATACATACATTGTCCAAACCTTTTTCATGCTCAATCGAGCATATTGAAATCTACCTTAATCAAGTGGAAGCTCTATATAATGAAAATCACTACCTAGTTCGCTGCAAACAGTCCCTTGAATCACTCACTTCATGATCAGTTTCGATATTTGAAGACGTTATGCATCACTGTTTCAAAAACTGCTCTTTTCAATAAATCCATTATCCCTCGATAAAAACTCACCTTCCTTTCCTCATGAATGGAGTGGTAGTGATGCAGCACTCGGCCTTCACAACTGGTGTCACGATAGAAATCGAAGCAACGTGCAAACAATAGGCAGGAGGAGCGTCAAAGACAATTACTTTAGAACGGGTATACAACTCCACCTTACCTCCTATTACTGCTCATTTTTCAGTTGCTAGCAACCACTCTTCTATTTGATTTTAGCACAAAACTACCACACAATTATATAATATAAACAAATTGTACGATTGCAGTTGCTAGCAGTAGTAAAGACATTCCTAATAATATTCAGCGCCTGAATTTTCTTTTGTAATTGAACCACTCCAAACTTATGATTTTATCAGTTTGTGTTGGAAGACAGTATAAACAGAGTACTTAATTGCACACATGTAGACTGAGCGCAGAAACAATCAGATATGGGTGCATAGAGTATTTGTAGAAACATACTTGATTGAGTGTTACGTCTAGTTGACGTTGTAATCCTAAAGACAGAGCCCTTGTTAGAAGTCATCACCCCGAATGGAATTCTTCACAGCACGTGCTTTGAATCCAAAAACGAGTAGTAGTGAATAATCGAAGAACATTGTAGCTGCTAAAGTTGCTTCAACATTAGGTTCCGAAGTAGAGTCCACTGTATCCTTCCCCAAACACCACTTAACTTTTCATCCCATCCAAATTCACACATACTTGCTAGGAGATCTGGAAATGCTTTGACAAACTCACATACCTTTGTTTAAAGCATCTAAATATTTAGCCGAAGACTGTCCCTTTAAGTAACAGACAATTATTACATGGGTATACTGACTTTACCCATTCCTTACTCGATTGGTCGCATAGAGATATGATGTTTTCAGATCATACAACACGTGGTAATGGAAGCATAGAAAGTGCTATTTAACACACGTTATTGAGTGCTATTTGTTACTCTAATCACCCGAAACTCCGTAGATAGGTTACAAGTAAAATTCGGATGTCGTCTCATGAGCATAAATGCCATCTTTTCTTAGGTGCTAGACCATGAAGGCTACACAAAACGTTAAGATTCATGCAGGTAAGTAAAGAAAATTTCTCATGTGAAAAAGCCTAACCAACATGCGATATATGCCAGCCACGAGAGACTTAAGCAAGAGCAGAGTGGGGAACGCTTAAAAAGCAAAAACAACTCCTAAACTCACGTGCAATTTGAGGACAAAGAATCCTTTTCACAAGGCCTACACAATTGTAAAAGATAAATATTGATATTGTGGATTAACTTTCAATATCGTGGACAACCACATTCAAAAACAAAAAAACACAAGCATAACATGCTGTGAGGAACGTTACATCGAACTGTTGCAAACAACAATACGCCAATGGCCATTAGTGGCAGAGGCGACTCAACAAGCTGTCATTTACTCTGGGCCTTATGGCGAATCCAACCAAGAACCTGAAGAAATGCATTACAGCGAGAGCGTTCCAACACGCGAAGTGCCGAAGATCCCCAGAACACAGATGACCGATTCTTCGTAAGGAATACTCAGCTTAGGTCTAGACAAACTTTCCCTGCCTGTCATCCTCTTCCCCCAGTAAATCCTTGAGCGGATTAGATAGGTGTCCTCGCTGCTCTCCCAGAACTTTCCCCCCATTTGCTGGCGAAGAAGAATGGAGAGAGAGAGTCCTGACAGAAAAACCTCCCCCCTTTTCTGTTTCTTTTTTCAGAATAGTGACAACCACCCGATTCAGAAGGGGATGGCCCCCAAATCAATAAGAAAATCTGCATCATTTTTGTCAAGACTCGAAACAACTTGGTCTTCCATTTTGCAAGTTGTACTGCTACGCTTTGGGCCACCTCTAGTAGGCCCCTATGATTGCACAAGTTTAGAACAATGGTTGACATAATGCCATCAGGTTCAAAGTTTGTCTCTATGACTTTAGACAAAAGTTCTAAGAGAAGTTCATCACTTCCAAGCTTTCCATATCCTTCCATAAGAGCACTCCATGAGATCATGTCCACCATCGGCAAACCATGAAACATTCCTCGAGCTTCTTGAACCATGTAACAGTTGGCATACATCATAGCCAATGCAGTGCCAGCCTCCAAGGGGTAATACTAGAGGTGCTTCACATGCAGCATGGTACGGTAATGTGAATCAGAACTGGTTATCACCAAAAGCTCCTCTTGTGTCACCAAGGGGTTCCCACACCTATGATAAGGTGGATGATCAACAAAAACCCAGTCAACCCCTGCTCTGAACTCATGAAAATATGCCACCTCATGTTCTGCTTCAAAGCATCCAATTTTAATGCGACATTGCATGCCGAAAGCTCCTGCAAACTTGGCATCAATAACTCTATTCAGATGCACCGTAGGAGGGGCTCTGCACACTCCAAATACTTCTCATCAATCGTCAATTCCACTCTTCAAGTACCTGAAATCAAACATATTTTGTTGCCAAATAGAACCACATTAGTGCATCAAAACCAACCATTTTCTGAGCTAACATACTCCCCTCTTCTTATTTGCGAAGTCATCCTCGACGAGCCATTCCTGCCACAATACAATCCAAACAGCCATAACCATAACAGTTTACAACTTTTTTGCATACCTTTTTATCGAGCCATTATTCCAAGTGGACGTGCACTCATTGAAGCTATTCGTGCTAAAAAATCACTCATGAATACATACAAATCATTCACTTCCAAAATGATCCAAGAACATGCACATATATGCAACTCCAATTCCAACATGCATCAAATTGCTCATGCATTCCATTATGAAAATAGTCTCAACCAAAATAACACATGCATACCTTTCCATGTTTTACACATGCAACTATCATTGCGGAAAATAGAAAAGAAAATACCAAAATAAACAATGACAACTGAAATGAATCCAACAGGAGATGCAACATACCCAAAATGCATACCCCATTATTGCACCTACTATTCGCTATGTACAATTATTCTAGGACCAGACACTCCCTAAGAATCCCCATCGTCGTCCCACAAGAGCCATCGAGACCCAAGTACAAGTCAAGATCTACATAAAAACCCTAGAGTGCCCCACACACTAGAAAACCCTCGGATAGAGCACACAAGTTATAAAGCAAGACCATTGCATTACCTCGCTAAGGTCTCATCTATAAGTACATATACAATATCCATGCCTTTGAGAATGTTGATTCAGAGTGAGCTGATCTGTCGCAAGCCACCATATACCAATCACACAAGCAAATAACGTTCCCTTCCAGGCGATCATCGCCCTCGCCTCTCTCTCTCTCCCCCTCAAGAGTGGGGAATACTTCATAGATAAATTTTATGTATAATCACACGTTGACCTGCATTGACATTGGATGCGATTCGTGGACCTAACCACCCGACCAGGTTGATTCCACCCATCTACCAATGCAACGCAGCGCACAACACACAAACACATAACGATAGACAAGTAACATATATCAGCTAGCCCATAACGAAGCTCTATGCGGCTCGTGGTCGTGACTACCCAGCCACGATGGCTCCATTTACCTACCAACCCATTATGGCGCGTAGCTAAGACACAAACATATACATCCCAAGCCTATGGCGAAACTAGCTGCGGCTCGTGGTCCTAACCACCCGGCTAGGATAAGTCCACCCACCTACTAGCCCACCATAGCGCATTGATACGACCACAACAACACAATGTTTTTTGTTTTCTTTTGTTTTTTTCTTTTTTTTTCATATTAGTTAATTCGCCCGAGTCCTCAGAATTAGGGAGAGGAAGAAAGGGATTTTCCCCACTTTTCCCACACAGACATGCAAACATACACAGTCCAGCCTTTGACAAATCAACCACCTCTTCACTCCATTCTCTCAATTACAGACACTACATATGTATTCATCGAGTTGACTTTTCACTTGGTAACTACAGTCGGCTATGCCTTGGTCCCTCGTATACCTATCCTTAGATGCTCTAGAATGTGGGTCTCCTGGATGTCTCAGATAGCCTCACCTCGTACTCGCATCCCGATGACTTCCCTAGGGCGAGTCAGGCTCAACTTCAGGAGCTCCGTCATCACTTCCTATCGTTAACACATCTACCCAAGCCCAAGTGATATCGTTCTCTTCATTAGGCATTTCCCTCGAAGGGTCAAAATAGTAATATCGATCCCCCGCCCATCGTACATGTCGGGTCAGGTATTCCTCAAAACACTCAATATAAAATATAACATCCAAACCCTGGTTTATGAAGCATACCAGCGAGTGCGCTTCCTCCACATCATATTCCGTTTCAAAGTCGTCGACCTCTATGTCCATGCGGGCGAATGTTTGGTCCGAGAAATATATCCTTAGCTCGTACAAATAGATTTGAGTTATTTGATCAGGCCATTTTGTTACTTAGCTCCTAACAGTCTCTGCGCAACACAAAAAATAATTAGAAGTCCAAAATTCCTGAGCTAGCAAGGGATAATATTTATGGCACAAAAATCATAGCTTACATATGCGCATATATATATATATTTATATATAACTATACATCTATGTACAAGGAGTCTACTATGTCCTTCCGCTTGGATCTCGTCTGGCTTCTCCCGTCCTAATGCTACTTGAAATATGCTTTGACTCCAAGCGCATTAACCTTCACGGGAGCACATTCTTCTCCTAAATCCTGAATTTGCATGGAACCATTGGAGTTGAGTTCCACCACTTTAAACGGCCCTGCCCATCTTGTTTGTAATTTCCCCGAGAATTTATAATATTTACTATCATAGACTAGCACCAAGTCCCCTTCTTGAATCACATAGGTCTTGAGATTCTTGTCGTGCCTCTCCTTACGTCTTTTCTAAATAGCTTCCAGACTTTGCTGTGCAAGGAGTCTCTTTTCTTCTAGCTTGACCAGTTGTATGTACCTCTCCTTCAATGACTCTTCCTCTCCCAGCCTAGCCTCGATGGCCACTCTTAATGTCGACACTTCTTTTTCGATGGGAAAGATGGCTTCCTCGCCATATACTAGGGAGAACGGAGTGCTCTTAGTCATCACTCGGTAGGATGTTCGATACGCCCACAAAGCTTCCAAAAGTCTCTCATCCCAGTCTCGCCTATGCACAGCTACTGTCTTTGTCAGAATCTGTTCAAGAACCTTGTTGGTAACCTCCACTTGTCCATTCGCCCTCGGGTAATATGGAGTGCTTTTCCTATGTTTGATCTTATATAATTCCATTAATTCCTCAATCAATTCGTTGATAAAATGTGTTCCTCTATCACTCACTATCTCCAACGGGCATCCGAATCGGGTGATAATTTGTTCATACAAAAATTTAGCTACATCAATAGCTCGGTCAGTCTTTAGAGCTTTGGCTTCTACCCACTTGGTAACATAGTCAGTGCAGACCAAGATATACCTATTGGATCTACATCTTGAGGGAGGATCAATAGGCCCCACAAAATCAATTCCCCATTTTTCAAAAGGCTTAAGAGCCAGCACCGGCGTAAGAGGAGCTACATGTGCTAATGTTGGTTTGCCCATTCTTTGGCATTTGTCACATTTCTTGCAGTATGTGTGAGAGTCTTTGAACAACATTGGCCACCAATGCCCAGCCAATAAAATCTTTCTTGCCGTCAGCTCACCAGCAAAATGCCCCCCGCAGGGTTCATCATGCAATGCTCTCAACACTAGGGTTGCTTCTTCTTCCTCGAGACACCTCCGATAAATGCTCTCATGGACAAAATATCGATAGAGCTTCCCTCCAATGATGCTATGGTGTTTTGCCAATGCTAATAGTTTTTGCTTCTCTCTCTTGCTTGCTCCCGGAGGGTATTTAGTGGTGCACAAGAAATTCACCAAGTCGGCATACCAAGGTACCTTAGCATCAATCTGGAATAGATGTCCATCAGGAGCATCATCGGGCACACCAAAGATTGGCTCCTCATTAATAATTCGAGATAAATGGTCAGCCAATATATGCGCTTTGCCTGGTTTGGTTACCATTGTGAACTGAAATTCTTGTAAGAGTAGCATCCACCTCATCAATCGCCCTGATAGCTCGAGTTTATTAATGATATACTTTAGGGCTTCGTGATCCACATAAAACGTGAAATGCTTTCCCATCAGGTAATGCCGATACTTGTTTAGAGCAAAGATCATCGAGAGGCATTCCTTTTCTGTAGTTGTGTAGTTTCTTTCCGTGCTATTCAAGTTTCGACTTGCGTAATAAATAGGGTGGTCCAATTTCCTTTCATCGGCTTGACATAGCACTGCTCCAACCGCAGTATGAGAAGCATCTGTGTGCACATGAAATTCTTTCGTCTAGTCGGGTGCTACCAAAATCGGTGCATTTATCAATCTCTCTTTGATCAAATCGAATGCAACTTGACACTCTCCAGTCCATTGATATTGCTGATCTTTCCTCAAAAGATTCTTCAGTGGGGCTGCTATTGATGCAAAATTTAATATAAATCGTCGATAATAATTAGCATGCCCCAAGAATCCTCTGAGTTGTCGCAAGTTTTGAGGAGGTGGAAGTTGTCCAATTTTTTGTACTTTATCCTCGTCAACCGCGATCCCTTTTTCGGAAATAACATGTCCCAAGAGCAATCCTCTTCGTACTCCAAATTTACTCTTTTCAGGATTTAATGCGATGCCCTTTTCAATGCTTCTTCTTAAAATAGCTTCGATCCTCTCCATCATGTTTTCATCGTTGCCTCTGATTGCAAAATCATCGAGGAATATTTCCATCCAATCCTGTAAATAGTCTTGATATGCAGCTATCAATGCCCTCTGGAATGTGGTCTGTGCATTGCATAATCCAAATGGCATCACACGGTATGCGTAGGTGCCCCATTCGGTGGTAAAAGTAGTTTTTGATTGATCCTCTTCATGGATTTGGATCTGGTTGTACCCACTGAAACCATCTAAAAATGAGTACAATTTATGGCCAGCCACTCTGTCCAATATTTGATCAGTAAACGGCAAAGGGAAGTGATCCTTTTTTGTGCGCTCGTTCAACTTTCGATAATCTATGCAAATACGGATTTTCTAATTTTTTTTCGGAACAACTACAATTGGTGATACCCATTCGCTGGATGCGATGGGATATATGAATCTTGCTTCTAATAACTTAGTCAATTCCAGCTTGATCAATTCCGAGTAGACTGGATTTGTCCGCCTAAGTTGTTGACATATTGGTCGGATGCCATCCTCCAAATCTATATAATGTTGGCAGATTTGGGGATCAATTCCTCTCAGATCACTATATGACCATGCAAAGGCCTTGCTGAAATTTTTGAGTGCCAATTTAATGCAATCTCGTACTCCATCTGGTAGCTCTGACCCCACGCTCAAGAACTTTTATGGAAAAACTTCCCATTTTTCCACCTGAGCTTCTCACGAATATTCCTTATTCCTTGATGACGCTGTGATTGGAAAGTGCTCTCCGATCATGCGTGCATGGTTGGCCAGTAAATCATTGTTTTTTTCTTTTTCAACCGCACCTAATTTCTTTAGTTCAGCTTCTGCAGTGGCTTCCTGCACTTTAGTCTTACTCTTCGCTTCCTTTTCCGATTCTTGACTTCTCCTTAGAAGCTCTGCTTCTAGCACTCTAACCCTTTCTCTCAACTGTTGTACTTCCATTGTCGGAGCTAACTCCAACTTCAACTCTTCTTTTGAAGTTCCCTTCTCCAGGGATTGGGTAGCTTTGCTTTCCTTTGCGTCTATACTCAACATGTAGCACTCAAATTCACTTGTATGTGTCAACCATCCCAGCAACTCCTGGTCTGAGTCATCCTTGTAACATAGTGGATCTTTGTACTCGCCCACTTTCACGTGTTGGAGGTTGGATAATTGCAAGTTAAATCCATCCTGGGAAAGGTCCTTGGAAGTTTCCGTGTGCAAGGCAAATCTTACTCGCACCATTTCTTGTCTAGCCTTTTCCTTTGCTTTCTGCTCCCTTTCCTCAGCTATTGTTGATTTCTTGCCAGACAAGCTTGGAGACACTTGAAGTTGTATTCGATCGCCCTTCGATCCAATTGTGATAAATCATGTGTGCCAATCGTGCACACATTCGGCTTGCACTAGCCATGGCCGTCCAAGTAGGATCGAGAAGGTGGCCTCTGAGGTCCTTGGTCTTACTATCAGATAATCAACTTTAAACTCTAGACCACCCACAACTGTGCTTACATTCTTCAAAAGGCCTGCAGGCTTCACTTGTGTTTGATCTGCCATTCTCAAGGACATCGGTGTTTCTTCCATGTGGTTGAGGCCCAAAGCTTTCATCATGTATTCAGTCATAAGGTTGACTGTAGCTCCACTATCTAACTGAGCACCAGGGACTGCATACCCTTTAATCTCGACTGTCACAGCTGGAGCATTCGAATCAATTTGCGTCGTACTACTTTGAATGATCCCTTGGACATCTTTATCTTGCCTGTTTTTATCTCGAGCTTTCCTCGACTTCTTAATATATTCATTGTAGAATTGTTTCCTATATGTAGGTGAACATTTCAGCAATGTGCCAATGTCCAGTGTGACTTCCGTGTCAGCAAGCAGCTTTACAATGCCCACTTCCTCCAAACTTTGTCTTTCCTTCCTACACTTCGGAGCCCTTAATCTTTCAGGGAATGGTGCTATGCCTGGCACAAACTCCTTGGTCACTGGTGGAAGGATTTCGATCTGCTCCCCATCCTCAAACTCTTGCTGCTCATCAAATCCTCCAACTTGGTTTTCTACCTCTTCATGTTCGGGTATCTTCTCTTGGCTTGCTTTTTCGCTTTCACCTTCTGGATTTTTCTTCAAATACTCTTGAGTTCTTGTGACTGCCGCCACAGTTGGCTCTTTATGCGGTTTCTTGGCCTGGTAAACATCCACAAAGTGCATTGACGAGCTAGAGCCTTCTTGAGGGTTCGATGTCTTGAACACTACTCTGATTGTAGGAACGTGCTCTTGAGCTCTCGTTGTGGAATGCATCTGAGTATCAACATAATTCGAGGACCCTACTGGTCCATTATCCTTGCCAGTGGAAGCTCTTCGTTTTGGACAATCTTCATCAAAGTGGCCCTCTCCACTACAGTACCTACATAGTGGGGTATAATCAATTGGTTTCTTTTCGTTTGGACATCTAGATTGAGTATGGCAAAAGCCATGGCATCTCCAACATTGGATTAAACCATCTCTTCTTTGATCACGTGCGGCTCCTCTTGGATAGTCTCCTCCTTGACCCTGAGCACCATATCCATAAGTTAGTCTATTTTCCCAACGAGATGTAGGTGGGACACTTTGAGCAGGCAATCCCGTGTAGGGTCTTTCTCTTGTATCTCCCGATTTCATGGTCCTCTCTTCATAGCCTCTCTTGTTGTAACATCGGTCCTCCGTGTGATTGGTCCTTCCGCAAAAAGTGCAACGCATTCTAGGTGGCGATCTATCTGAGAATACTCTTGAGACTGTAGGGCATGTTGAAGCCAAATGGCTGTAACCATGGCACTTTCCACACCATGTATTCGATCTAAACACTTGGTTGGGGTTTGTAGTTACCTCTGGTTTTATTGTGTATGTTTCTTGGGTCATTGTGGCAGCTTTTATAGCTTGTGTGACCAACTCCAATATTTGTTCTTCAGTTAGCGCAGGCTTTACCTCGCCTGGCGTGCTAGTGGCAGCTACAAAGGCTGGGATCATCAATGCAGGACTTCCTTGGCCAGGATCTTTCATTGGAATGTTCCCTGGGCCTCCCATAGGCTCGTATAAGAGCTCCATCTTCCTCTGTTGACATAATTGTACTTCCTACCAAAGCCTTGCTTGTTCCTTAGCATCTATTAAAGTTGCAGGTCTTGTCAGGCTGATATGTTGCTTCGCTGTAGGATCTCTCAATCCCGCAATGAATCTTCTCTTCAATGTCTCATAATTCGGGGCATTCGCGCTCATTTTTCTTACCAAGGTTTCCATTCTCTGAATGTAGTCATCAATGCTCTCATTGACTCCGTGTCTCAGGTAATCCATCTGTTTGGCCAATCTATCTTGGAAGCCTTGTCGTCGAAACTTTGCCAAGAAGGCTTCCTTGAGCATCTGATAAGTTCCACGCTCTTGTGGTGTCAGATTCCCATATCAATTTGCTGCCTCATCTTGGAGAATAGCTGGAAAAATCCTCAACCTTTGACTCTGGTCAACTACCTCATTGGCCTCACAAGTAACCTCAAACAGCTAGATAAAACTATCAGGATCCTCGTCCCAAGCACCTGAGAACTTGGTAAAGTCCCCCAAATGAACCGAAATCCGTTGAGCCATTTCGAACAGAGGTGTGATGTCAATATCACTTCGATCCCAAAAATTTAGTGCACACGGCCTTAGGATCCCTCCTTCAAACTTTTGCACTTGATTCGCGACTCTCCTACGAGAGTACACGTTTTTGGCAGATTTCTTCAAGCTACTCGAGGTAGACTCACCTTGCAACTCCCACCTCTTCCTTTCTCTTTCAAGGGCTCTTCTCTGAGCGCGTTCCTTTCTTTGCGTTTGTGTTGCTCCTGAGAATGACCTCCCCTCGCTCATGTACTAGATCTGGAGTCCGCAAGCTCGGCCAACATGCGGTGCTAGGCGAACCTATGGCACTCTCTTATAGAGACGTGCCAAGCTCTTCCCGAAAAACGCACCAAAATGTTTCGCTCTCAGTCCAAGGGAAAGTGCCTTTACACAATGATGTTTTACCCAACTCTCCTGATACTAGGTCAATTTTGGTTTCCCCTAAGTCCACAAGTTCACTCCAAAGTTTTGATGGAGGAGGCGAGAAAACGCGCGCGATTGGATATCCACCTCCAGTGGTCACTTCTTGTAACCTCCCTTTCTTCACTCAACCCCCTCCTTTCACGTCGGGTTCACGTATGCTTAGGGGTGCACATAGAGTGCAAAGAAAGTGACCTTGACTAAAATATGGTAGTCGTGGAAAAGAGGGATGACTAGGTATTTTCGTCTTGGTTAAATTCTAGTAAGGTTTTTGTTCAATTTACTATGATTAGGGAGAAAACCTTTAAGATTCCGTACAATTCATGTTTATTAATGAAGCCCAAAAGAAACTCTCTTGAAGTACACTATTAAGCATTTTTCTTCTCTTTCGGTTTCAATATAAACCAAAGCTTACACCCTTTCTTCCAAGTATGCTAGCATAATTACCGAACTTGACTTAGCTTAACGTTTTCAACTTAAGTAGAATTATTCTACATACACTATGAAAATTAATAACCACAAGTTAATACAAAACTACCTATCGCTAAAGAACTTCATGTAAAGACGACATTGGAATGTTAACGTTTCACCATACAAGATTTCCACCCAGGTCATACATACATTGTCCAAACCTTTTTCATGCTCAATCGAGCATATTGAAATCTACCTTAATCAAGTGGAAGCTCTATATAACAAAAATCAATACCTAGTTCGCTGCAAACAGTCCCTTGAATCACTCACTTCATGATCAGTTTCGATATTTGAAGACATTATGCATCGCTGTTTCAAAACCTACTCTTTTCAATAAATCCATTATCCCTCGATAAAAGCTCACCTTCCTTTCCTCATGAATGGAGTGGTAGTGATGCAGCACTCGGCCTTCACAACTGGTGTCACGATAGAAATCGAAGCAACGTGCAAACAATAGGCAGGAGGAGCGTCAAAGACAGTTACTTTAGAACTGGTATACAACTCCACCTTACCTCCTATTACTGCTCATTTTTCAGTTGCTAGCAACCACTCTTCTATTTGATTTTAGCACAAAACTACCACACAATTATATAATATAAACAAATTGTACGATTGGCAGTTGCTAGCAGTAGTAAATACATTCCTAATAACTCCAAACTTATGATTTTATCAGTTTGTGTTGGAAGACAGTATAAACAGAGTACTTAATTGCACAGATGTAGACTGAGTGCAGAAACAATCAGATATGGGTGCATAGAGTATTTGTAGAAACATACTTGATTGAGTGTTGCGTCTGGTTGACGTTGTAATCCTAAAGACAGAGCCTTTGTTAGAAGTCATCACCGAATGGAATTCTTCACAGCACGTGCTTTGAATCCAAAAACGAGTAGTAGTGAATAATCGAAGAACATTGTAGCTGCTAAAGTTGCTTCAGCATTAGGTTCCGAAGAAGAGTCCACTGTATCCTTCCCCAAACATCACTTAACTTTTCATCCCATCCGAATTCACACACACTTGCTAGGAGATCTTGAAATGCTTTGACAGACTCACATACCTTTGTTTAAAACATCTAAATATTTAGCCGAAGACTATCCCTTTAAGTAATAGGCAATTATTACATGGGTATACTGACTTTACCCATTCCTTACTCGGTTGGTCGCATAGAGATATGATGTTTTCAGATCATACAACACGTGGTAATGGCAGCATAGAAAGTGCTATTTAACACACGTTATTGAGTGCTATTTGTTACTCTAACCACGCGAAACTCCGTAGACAGGTTACAGGTAAAATTCGGATGTTGTCTCATGAGCATAAATGCCATCTTTTCTCAGGCGCTAGACCATGAAGGCTACACAAAACATTAAGACTCATGCAGGTAAGTAAAGAAAATTTCTCATGTGAAAAAGCCTAACCAACATGTGATATATGCCAGCCACGAGAGACTTAAGCAAGAGCAGAGTGGGGAACGCTTAAAAAGCAAAAACAACTCCTAAACTCACGCGCAATTTGAGGACAAAGAATCCTTTTCACAAGGCCTACACAATTGTAAAAGATAAATATTGATATTGTGGATTAACTTTCAATGTCGTGGACAGCCACATTCAAAAACAAAAAAACATAGGCATAACATGTTGTGAGGAACATTACATCGAACTGTTGCAAACAACAATATGCCAATGGCCATTAGTGGCAGAGGCGACTCAACAAGCTATCATTTACTCTGGGCCTTATAGCGAATCCAACCAAGAACCTGAAGAAATACATTACAGCGAGAGCGTTCCAACGCACGAAGTGTCGAAGATCCCCAGAACACAGATGACTGATTCTTCGTAAGGAATACTCAGCTTAGGTCTAGAAAAACCTTCCTTGCCTGTCATTCTCTTCCCCCAGTAAATCCTTGAGCGGTATAGATAGGTGTCCTCGCTGCTCTCCCAGAACTTTCCCCCCGTTTGCTGGCGAAGAAGAATGGAGAGAGAGAGTCCTGACAGAAAAACCTCCCCCCTTTTTTGTTTCTTTTTTCAGAACAGTGACAACCACCCAATTCAGAAGGGGATGGCCCCCAAATCAATAAGAAAATCTGCATCATTTTTGTCAAGACTCAAAACAACTCGGTCTGCCATTTTGCAAGTTGTACTGCTATGCTTTGGGCCACCTCTAGTAGGCCCCTATGATTGCACAAGTTTAGAACAATGGTTGACATAATGCGATCAGGTTCAACGTTTGTCTCTATGACTTTAGACAAAAGTTTTAAGAGAAGTTCATCACTTCCAAGCTTTCCATATCCTTCCATAAGAGCACTCCATGAGATCATGTCCACCATCGGCAAACCATTAAACATTCCTCGAGCTTCTTGAACCATGTAACAGTTGGCATACATCATAGCCAATGCAGTGCCAGCCTCCAAGGGGTAATACTAGAGGTGCTTCACATGCAGCATGGTACGGTAATGTGAATCAGAACTGGTTATCACCAAAAGCTCCTCTTGTGTCACCAAGGGGTTCCCAGGCCTAGGATAAGGTGGATGATCAACAAAAACCCAATCAACCCCTGCTCTGAACTCATGAAAATATGCCACCTCATGTTCTGCTTCAAAGCATCCAATTTTAATGCGACATTGCATGCCGAAAGCTCCTGCAAACTTGGCATCAGTAACTCCATTCAAATGCACCATAGGAGGGGCCCTGCACACTCCAAATACTTCTCATCAATCGTCAATTCCACTCTTCAAGTACCTGAAATCAAACGTATTTTCTTGCCAAATAGAACCACATTAGTGCATCAAAACCAACCATTTTTTGAGCTAACATGTATGCTCACATACATGCATGATAATTTCTCCTCACGCATGGATATTTCCATACATACATATAAATTGATACACACAAACACAAACATACATACATACATACATACATACATACATACATACATACATACATTCATACATACATACATACATACATGCATACATACATACATACATACATACATACATGCATGCATGCATACATACATACATACATACATACATACATACATACATACATACATACATACATACATGCATACCTATAACATACATGCATTCATGTGTACATACATACATACATACATACATACATACATACATACATACATGCATGCATGCATGCATGCATACATACATACATACATGCATACACATACACACACACATATATACACATACACACACACACACACACACACACATATATATATATATATATATATATATATATATATATATATATATATATATATATATATATATATATATATATATATATATATATATATATATATATATATATATATGTGAGTGTGTATGCATGTATGTATGTATGTATGTATGTATGTATTGTGAAGAGATGGATAAGTATGTGTTTGAAGATGAAGAGGTGTTGCAAAATCTTTGATCTACACCAGCCAAATGAACTCCAGGAGTAGATGGTGGGCCCTTTTAGCTTGCCAATGGATGTATTAGACACCCTATGTACCTTGGAAGATCACTCTCAAAAAGATAGATCAAAACAGATAAGTTGGAGTTAGCTCAGAGGTGAAAACTTGCTATTCTTGGTTCATACACCTATCCAGTGTTTTACATAACTCTCTGAGCACAGAAGCAATTAGCTTAATTCCTCTTGGGGAAGTCTAGTTAGCTTAAAGAGCTAACTTTCAAGAGTAATCTCATAAAAAATAACAAAGCACACACTGAGAATGAGTTTTAACAAGTGATGACATCATCCCGATTTTCACGGGCTGCTACAGAAATAGACCAGTGAGCAGAAAAATCACCATAATGCAAAATGTAGAAATCCAATGATTATGAAAATTTGTATAATTATACTATACAGTAAGCTGAATCCAACAAGATTTAAATCACTGAATTTAGATAAGTAACCACTGAGAAACACCTCTGACAAGATGAGTGAAAAAGTCGGGTACCTGACAGAGAGGTGAAGATGAACAGACTCTGTTGACTTCAAATGAACATAACTGACGATTTCAAGATCCAAATGACATGAAAATTTATGAGCATATAGTAGACTTATAGAGCTAACTTTACCAAGTTAAATAACTGAAAATGATGCACCAAGATGAGAGAAAACATCTCTGCAAGCTGACTGAGAAAACTGAGAGTAATGGCAGTGAGTAGTACACTTCACAAGAACATGAAAAGATGAACTCAAATAATCATGAAAATGATTGTATATTGCTTGTACAATACAATGACTTACTGATACATATGTGTGCCTTGTAATCACACCTTGATATGGCATAAAGCTCAGCTCTTGGAGGTCTTCACATAGGTCTCTCTAACCACGACTAAAACTGCCATCTATTTATAGTTGAGTTTGGGAGGCTAACTTCCCTCAATCACTCTCCAATCAATCAATGATTGATTTGATTCTCTACCTACCACAAATCACGAATTCGTGGCTCCTCTTTCCATTCTTGATCAAGTGGACTCAACCACTTAAGATTCTCTTACTTTTACATTAAGTAATTATTGGAGTTAGACGTCTGCGGAAGCACTCGAACAACACAAGGAAGAAGAAGAAGCTTGGAGCACAACACACAAGACTGAATGTATTACTAGAGAATGTACAAAGATAAGTAGCCCATTAGGGCAATCGGTGTATATACAAGCCGGGGGAAAAAAACCTCCTAAAGAGGGAAAAAAGTGCCCCGGCGGTCCTAGAGTGTTCACACACATCACTACCTAAATATATCAACAAATCCCCCCTGGGAGTGATGCGGTGAACAAGGAGCTGGCACTCATGTATAAGGAAGTGACAAGCTATGTGGAAATCACTCCACAAAAGGAAGTAAGCCCAAAGCTTTGCGGAAACCTTCAAACTTCTCCCTAGGCAAAGCCTTCGTGAAAAGGTCTGCAATGTTCTCCTGCATGGGCACATATGCCAAGCTGATCTCCCCAGCAGAGAACCTCTCCTTGACATAGTGATAATGCACCTCAATGTGCTTAGTGCGAGCATGGAACACAGGGTTCCTCGCAACTGCCAATGCGCTCTGACTGTCAGTGAAGATGGTGGTGGCAGAAGACTGGCCAACACCCAAATCAGCCATAAGGTGTCTGAGCCACACACACTCAACAGTCGCTGTGAAAGCTGCCCTATACTCAGCCTCACAACTGGAAGTGGCCACAGTAGGCTGCTTCTTGCTCAACCAAGATATACATGAGCTACCAAGCATGAAGCAAAAACCACTGGTGGACACACGAGTGTCATAGCAACCAGCCCAATCTGAGTCAGAAAAAGCATGCAAATCTGGCGGTAGTGATCCCCCCTTGGGATAAAACAACCCAAGTAGCCGAGTACCACTCAAGTAGCGAAAGATGCGCTTAACCGCTTTCTAATGCGTGACTCCTGGGCAATGCATAAACCTACTCATCTGTGAGACAGCAAACTGAATATCTGGCCGAGTAATGCATAAGTAAATCAAGCATCCAACAGCCTGCTGATAGAGAACAGCATCAAATGCATCTCCAGCATCATGAAGACTCAATCGTAAACCTGTCTCCATAGGAGTGGCAATAGGCTTACAGTCTTCAAAGCCAAAACGCTGCAATAATGTGTCAATATATTTCGTTTGACACAAAGCCATTCCACCATCAACATGCATAAACTGAATGCCCAAATAGTGATGCAAATGCCCCAAATCAGACATCTCAAAGCAGGCATGCAAATCAGCCTTAAAATCAGCAATATGTGTCTCAATAGGACCAGTGAGCAGCATGTCATCAACATAGACAACAATGATCAGAAGCACATCATTAGCACGCTTAACATATAAGGTGCTTTCAGTTGGACTATTCTCAAAACCATGTGCAATCAGATAGGCATGTATCTTCTCATACCAAGCACGTGGTGCTTGCTTTAAACCATATAATGCCTTCTTTAACCCGCAAACCTGGTTTTCATGCCCTTTCTGCACAAAGCCACGGGGCTGAAAAACATACACTTCTTCATGCAAGTCACCATTCAAAAATGTTGTTTTAATGTCCAACTGATGTACATTCCAACCATGATGGGCTGCAAGTGCACAAATGCTGCGAACAGTAGTCATACGGCATGTAGGTGCAAAGGTCTCATCAAAATCAATGCCTCTTTCCTGTGCATAACCCTTTGCAATAAGCCTAGCCTTATACCTGTGAACTGTACCATCAGGTTTACGCTTGAGCTTGTATACCCACTTAGTGCCAATGGCCTTCTTGCCAGGAGGCAAGTCACATAAAGACCATGTACCATTCTTCATTATAGCATCATATTCAGATTGCATAGCAGCCATCCAATTTTCTGAATTTTGTGCTTCATCAAAAGAAACAGGCTCATTCTCATCACAGAGACTAGATGCAGCCATAGCATAGCAATCTGATGCAAAGGAGGCACTATGAGAGCCTGAACGAGTACGATATGACAAAGGTGCATCTAATTTGCTGTCACGCAAAGTCTGCACCAACCATTTTGGCATAGTTTTTGCCTGTTCAATATCAGTTCTCTCATCAACAAGTGCATCATGTAAATCTGCATCAGAAATGGAATGATCTGCATCATCATATGAAACCTGCAAAGGTTGAGAAGTTGCCTCATTAGGACCAGCACTAGCCTGTCCACCTGTAAAAAGAGGCATCAAAGTATCATACATGTCTTTGGAGCTAACAGATGTCTCCTTAGTACATGAAAGCAATGGCTGAATAGCATCTTCCACAAAGACAACAACACCGCTAACCAGAATGCGTTTAGTCTGTGGATGATACACACGATAGCCTTTACTTTCAAAACTGTACCCAACAAAAATACATTTTACTGCCTTATCATCCAATTTTCTGCGATGTTGTTCAGGCACTAATGCATATGCCAAACAACAAAAAACACACAGATGAGCAACAGATGGCTTGCGGTCATGCCAAGCCTCATATGGAGTGATAGATTGCAATGCTTTAGTGGGACACCTGTTCAGTACATATGTTGCACACATGACAGCCTCAAGCCAGAAACTATGTGGTAAAGCCTGACTTTTGACCATGCACCTCGCCATCTCCATGAGTGACCTGTTCTTTCGTTCAGCAACTCCATTCTGTTGAGGTGTATACAGCACTGTACAGTGGTGTTTTATCCCACGTTCAGCCAGAAATGCATTAAAATCTGAAGACATATATTCCCCCCCTCGATCAGAACGGAGGGTGCCCATTTTACATGCTGACAAATTTTCAGGCAAAACCAAAAACTATTTGAAGCACATGAACACTTCGGACTTTGCTTTGAGTGGATATACCCATGCATGCCTGGAAAAATCATCAATGAAAGTCACGAAGTAAAGGTAATTTCCAAAAGAGGGTGTCTGCATAGGACCACAAACATCACTATGTACAAGCTGCAATTTCTGCGTAGCCCGAACTTAACCATCTTTTGGAAAGGAAGAACGCTGCATTTTGCCCAAAATACAGCCTTCACAAACATGTTTTCCAGGTGCCTCAAGTTTGGGCAAAGAGGACACCATTTCAGATTTCTGCAGGCGTAACAAACTAGCAAAATTCAGATGACCAAATCGTGCATGCCAAAGCTTTGCATCTGTCATAGCCTGAGAATCATGAACTGCACATGCCGAATCATTCACAGATCTTTCATAGTCTATGAGCTTATACAGCCCACGACATAAAATGCCAGAAGCAATAATCACATCGCCATTTGAGAGATCATGGCCTGTACACCTGTCATCAACAAATTTCACAACCAAGCCAATCTTGGCTAATGCAGAAACTGATAACAGGTTCTTTTTGATCCCTGGCACAAATAAAGCATCTGACAAAGTGAAAGAACTACCATCAACAGTAGTCAGAATGATCTTACCAACTCCCATAACAGGATAAGAGGAGTTATTGGCGCATGTGACAGTATTCCCTGTAGGGGCAGGCTCGAGTGAAGAGAAGAAACTACGCTGCGAGGTAATATGTTTGGTCGCCCCACTGTCAAAGTACCAAACATCTGAGTCTACTGCAGACATGCACTGATCATGAGAAGATGGGTCAAAACTGCAGACAGTAGTAAACGCCCATTCTTCTTCCTGCACAAGATTTGCTGACTCTGTTTTTGGTGTAGAGGCCTCTGCAACAACCATTCCAGCCTCTTTCTTCTTTGCCTCTTTAGCAGCCAATTTTGGACAGTTCTTTATAATATGATCATTTCCTTTACAGTACTTGCAGAACAATTTTTGCTTTTCTGATTTCTTTTCATCTTTATCCTGGTTCTTCGATTGTGCAACATTTGCAGATTTCTGCTTACTAGTAGAAGAGCTCCATTTTCCTTTGCCCTTCTGACTAGCCAGGAACGCTTGATCTGCAACACACATAATGGACCTGTTCTGCCTGGACTGATCTTCCTGCAATAGAACAGAGACTAATTCCTCAAATGACAAGGCATTCGGATTGCCTTTCATCATCAACCGAAGAGTAGAGGCAAAACTCTGATATGAATCAGGAAGACCATTCAGAACGGTCTGCACAAGTGAGCTATCTGGTATAACCTCATCAGCAGAAATCAATTGTTCCTTTAGGTCTTTGATCTTTGTAAGAAAACTGTCCATAGAATCACCTTCATTCATGTGCTCACTCTCCAACTGTTTTCGGAGGTAAGCAACACGAGCCTCATTCCTAGCCTGGTACAAAGTGGTAAGTGTATCCCAAGCATCCTTTGCTGTTCTGCAAGAGCGAATGTGAGGAATAATGGCACGTTTGACAGACAAGGCTATCAATGCATGTGCATGGGCATCTCTGCCATCCCAACGAATCTGCTCTATAGTAGGTGCAACAGAAACAGCAGCACGAATAGGAATCTGCGGAATATCATCTTCGACACCATCTTCATCAGCTCCAACACCTGTATTTGCAGTACCTGTCGTTACAGGTGTAACAGGACGTCTTTCAACACCCTGCACAATGTTCCACAATCCTTTTGCAACCAGTACATGTCGCATCATATAAGCCCATAATGGGTAGTTGGTACCATCCAACTTATCCTCAACAGCCAACATACGGAATACATCACTGCTTTCAGCCATGGCCGGTGACTAAAATACCTTGATGCAGAAAATTGACTGTATCTCAAAAAGTTGAACAGAACTGCCCAGACGAGTTCTGCTAGACCTGTAGCAGACTTCGAGACGCTTAAAGTGGCGAACAGAAACTGGTATATACCTTTGGCATAGAAGGACGAAATAGCCTGCAGAAGCACTGCAATAGTGCGTTCGGAGGCCGAAACGAGCTCAGATTGCGATTTCGGCACCACATAGCGAAGCTGTTTTGATCTCGTAAACACCCTGACTATGCTCACCAAATTTCGTGTGAATCTGAGACTGCAAACGGAGGACTGTCGACGGCGCCCTAGAAGAAGCGACGACCTGCTCTGATACCAATTGTTGGAGATAGACGTCTGCGGAAGCACGTGAACAGCACAAGGAAGAAGAAGAAGCTTGGAGCACAACACACAAGACTGAATGTATTACTAGAGAATGTACAAAGATAAGTAGCCCATTAGGGCAATAGGCGTATATACAAGCCGGGGGAAAAAAACCTCCTAAAGAGGGAAAAAAGTGCCCCGGCGGTCCTAGAGTGTTCACACACATCACTACCTAAATATATCAACAGTTGATGTTCCTCGCATGGATTGGGGATATCCACTCCTGATTGGAAGACCTTGGTTGAGGCATCATCATGCAGTTCATGATTGGAGCAATGACAGCTTGCTGGTCAACACTTCTGGAGACTTGAGACAATACCTACATCTAGACAGCAAGGATAAGGAGCAGCAAGAATGTAACAGACATTATTTCCATTCATAAGGAAAAAGAATTAGAAGTAGAAGATGATCAAAACCTGCTGCAATGGATAGAAACAGTAGACTCAATTCCCTGTTATGGGGTTAAAGTCACAGAAAATGAAGAAGTAGAAACTATGGGACTTGGGGAACCAACTCTTGACTACAGAAGGGTAAAGGATAAGGTGTGCAGGTATTACCAGGAAGAACCTCAAGATAAAGAAGAATTATCAACATGTGAATAGGAGCCATCAAAAGAGCTCAACGAAGAGCTTGCACCAAAGGAGCTTGCAAGCAGTTGGGTTCAAGAGAAGGAAACAAGTATCATCCTGGATGAATCTCTGCGTTATCGAGGTGATGTTCTCTCCCAAGAATCGACAAAGTCTATTTTGAATTCCAGATTTGTGAGGCAGGTTAGCTTGGGAATGGAAGAAAAACCTCAGCCGGTTCTCCTTGCATCTTGGCTGTGGGAATATCCTAGTCTACTGACACAGGTAATTAATCCTATGCAAAAATGTGCATCTAATGTCATCATATGCCCTACATCTGTATACAAAGTGCTCCTCATCCTCCATCTTTAATCTGCATATCCTGCATATCCACTCCTATTTGGGAATGTTTGCTGTGTTCCTCTCACTACGGAAGAGATGGATGTGAGGTGCGTATGGTCATACTGAAAGGGTGCCAATCTGTCCATATCGAGTCCATGACTATCAAACCACTCTCTAACCTTAGTGTACCAAGTTCTCTCATACCTTGAGTTTGATATCTGTATAGATGCCTCAAATGCTCTGCGTGTGAGTTTTCCTAGAGGGAGCTCCCTCATCCTCTGAATAAAGCAGATAGTCTGGAATAGTGCATCAACTACCATGGGTGGTGCAGCTAGCTCTGCCTTGATTATGTCATGTGGCACTAACTGTTTTCCGTGGAATAGTCACGAGATCACACGTACTTGTGGCCTCTCGATCGCACTCCACTCCACTGGGTGATTGTGAGGCGTGGGCCCAAACTGTCGCTGCGTACATAATGGCTGGTGTGACTAGTGTGTCAAATAGCCACCCCTTCGTGCGAGGCTCCTGGAAGTGTGCCTGGAGAGTCGAGACATCTCCACTCTAACATGGTTAAAGCTGCATATATTTGTGTGAGTCTATCGGTGGTTGCCTGCCTCATGCTAAAGGGGCCAGGCAAGCTCATGAAGGTGACTCCGAGGTAGACGTAGGAAGTGACTTAGCAAGTAAGGGATCTATCCCGACATTTATGGGGAGCTTCAGTATGCAGACCAGTGAGCATAAATATGAAGATATCTGAAGATTGAGAAAACCAAAGATAATGAAACTTTGTAGTTATGAAGTAGACTGTATGCTGAGCCTGTAGCACTTTAAATCACATTAAATGATCAACTATGCACAGAGAACAAGCTCTGAGAAGTTCCTCACCATGGGGGAGGTGTGGAAGATCATGACCTTGGTCTTGCCAAGGTTTACTATTAAGCCCCGCTGTGTACAAAACTCATCCAGGGCAGCCAGGTGGTGCTGTAATCCCTCAGGTGATTGTGAAATCATTACAATGTCATCCGCATATAATAAAATGTGGACATGTGTACCAGCGAGGTCTGCACCCTCTCCAGCTCAGAGAATTTACTCCAGCATCATGAAGACTCAATCGTAAACTTGTCTCCATAGGAGTGGCAATAGGCTTACAGTCTTCAAGGCCAAAACGCTGCAATAATGTGTCAATATATTTCGTTTGACACAAAGCCATTCCACCATCAACTTGCATAAACTGAATGCCCAAATAGTGATGCAAATGCCCCAAATCAGACATCTCAAATGAGGCATGCAAATCAGCCTTGAAATCAGCAATATGCTTCTCAAGAGGACCAGTGAGCACCATGTCGTCTACATAGACAACAATGATCAGAAGCACATCATTAGCACGCTTAACATATAAGGTGCTTTCAGTTGGACTGTTCTCAAAACCATGTGCAATCAGATAGGCATGTATTTTCACATACCAAGCACGTGGTGCTTGCTTTAAACCATATAACGCCTTCTTTAACCTGCACACCTGGTTTTCATGCCCTTTCTACACAAAGCCACGGGGCTGAAAAACATACACTTCTTCATCCAAGTCACCATTCAAAAATGTTGTTTTAATGTCCAACTGATGTACATTCCAACCATGATGCAAAGGTCTCATCAAAATCAATGCCTCTTTCCTGCGCATAACCCTTTGCAACAAGCCTAGCCTTATACCTGTCAACTGTACCATCAGGTTTACGCTTCAGCTTGTATACCCACTTAGTGCCAATGGCCTTCTTGCCAGGAGGCAAGTCACATAAAGACCATGTACCATTCTTCATTATAGCATCATATTCAGATTGCATAGCAGCCATCCAATTTTCTGAATTTTGTGCTTCATCAAAAGAAACAGGCTCATTCTCATCACAGAGACTAGATGCAGCCATAGCATAGCAATCTGATGCAAAGGAGGTACTATGAGAGCCTGAACGAGTACGATATGACAAAGGTGCATCTAATTTGCTGTCACGCAAAGTCTGCACCAGCCATTTTGGCATAGTTTTTGCCTGTTCAATATCAGCCCTCTCATCAACAAGTGCATCATGTAAATCTGCATCAGAAATGGAATGATCTGCATCATCATATGAAACCTGCAAAGGCTGAGAAGTTGCCTCATTAGGACCAGCGCTAGCCTGTCCACCTGTAAAAAGAGGCATCAAAGTATCATACATGTCTTTGGAGCTAACAGATGTCTCCTTAGTACATGAAAGCAATGGCTGAATAGCATCTTCCACAAAGACAACATCACGGCTAACCAGAATGCGTTTAGTCTGTGGATGATACACACGATAGCCTTTACTTTCAGAACTATACCCAACAAAAATACATTTTACTGCCTTATCATCCAATTTTCTGCGATGTTGTTCAGGCACTAATGCATATGCCAAACAACCAAAAACACGCAGATGAGCAACAAATGGCTTGCGGTCATGCCAAGCCTCATATGGAGTGATGGACTGCAACGCTTTGGTGGGACACCAGTTCAGTACATATGCTGCACACATGACAGCCTCAAGCCAGAAACTATGTGGTAAAGCCTGACTTTTGACCATGCACCTCGCCATCTCCATGAGTGACCTGTTCTTTCGTTCAACAACTCCATTCTGTTGAGGTGTATACGGCACTATACACTGGTGTTTTATCCCACGTTCAGCCAGAAATGCATTAAAATCTGAAGACATATATTCCCCCCTCGATCAGAACGGAGGGTGCCCATTTTACATGCTGACAGATTTTCAGCCAAAACCAAAAACTGTTTGAAGCACATGAACACTTCGGACTTTGCTTTGAGTGGATATACCCATGCATGCCTGGAAAAATCATCAATGAAAGTCACGAAGTAAAGGTAATTTCCAAAAGAGGGTATCTGCATAGGACCACAGACATCACTATGTACAAGCTGCAATTTCTGCATAGCCCGAACTGAACCATCTTTTGGAAAGGAAGAACGCTGCATTTTGCCCAAAATACAGCCTTCACAAACATGTTTTCCAGGTGCCTCAAGTTTGGGCAAAGAGGACACCATTTCAGATTTCTGCAGGCGTAACAAACTAGCAAAATTCAGATGACCAAAGCGTGCATGCCAAAGCTTTGCATCTGACATAGCCTGAGAATCATGAACTGCACATGCCGAATCATTCACAAATCTTTCATAGTCTATGAGCTTATACAGCCCACGACATAAAATGCCAGAAGCAATAATCACATCGCCATTTGAGAGATCATGGACTGTACACCTGTCATCAACAAATTTCACAACCAAGCCAATCTTGGCTAATGCAGAAACGGATAACAGGTTCTTTTTGATCCCTGGCACAAATAAAGCATCTGACAAAGTGAAAGAACTACCATCAGCAGTAGTCAGAATGATCTTACCAACTCCCATAACAGGATAAGAGGAGTTATTGGCGCATTTGACAGTATTCCCTGTAGGGGCAGGCTCGAGTGAAGAGAAGAAACTGCGCTGCGAGGTAATATGTTTGGTCGCCCCACTGTCAAAGTACCAAACATCTGAGTCTACTGCAGACATGCACTGATCATGAGAAGATGGGTCAAAACTGCAGACAGTAGTAAACGCCCATTCTTCTTCCTGCACAAGATTTGCAGACTCTGTTTTTGGTGTAGAGGCCTCTGCAACAACCATTCCAGCCTCTTTCTTCTTTGCCTCTTTCGCAGCCAGTTTTGGACAGTTCTTTATAATTTGATCATTTCCTTTACAGTACTTGCAGAACAATTTCTGCTTTTCTGATTTCTTCTCATCTTTATCCTGGTTCTTCGATTGTGCAGCATTTGCAGATTTCTGCTTACTAGTAGAAGAGCTCCATTTTCCTTTGCCCTTCTGACTAGCCAGGAAAGCTTGATCTGCAACATGCATAATGGACCTGTTCTGCCTGGACTGATCTTCCTGCAACAGAACAGAGACTAATTCCTCAAATGACAAGGCATTCGGATTGCCTTTCATCATCAATCGAAGAGTAGAGGCAAAACTCTGATATGAATCAGGAAGGCCATTCAAAACGGTCTGCACAAGTGAGCTATCTGGTATAACCTCATCAGCAGAAATCAATTGTTCCTTCAGGTCTTTGATCTTTGTAAGAAAACTGTCCATCGAATCACCTTCATTCATGTGCTCACTCTCGAACTGTTTTCGGAGGTAAGCAACACGAGCCTCATTCCTAGCCTGGTACAAAGTGGTAAGTGTATCCCAAGCATCCTTTGCTGTTCTGCAAGAGCGAATATGAGGAATAATGGCACGTTTGACAAACAAAGCTATCAATGCATGTGCCTGGGCATCTCTGCCATCCCAACAAATCTGCTCTGCAGTAGGTGCAACAGAAACAGCAGCACGAACAGGAATCTGCGGAATATCATCTTCGACACCATCTTCATCAGCTCCAGCACCTGTATTTGCAGTACCTGTCGTTACAGGTGTAACAGGACGTCTTTCAACACCTTGCACAATGTTCCACAATCCTTTTGCAACCAGTACATGTCGCATCATATAAGCCCATAATGGGTAGTTGGTACCATCCAACTTATCCTCAACAGCCAACATACGGAATACATCACTGCTTTCAGCCATGGCCGGTGACTAAAATACCTTGATGCAGAAAATTGATTGTATCTCAAAAAGTTGAACAGAACTGCCAAGACGAGTTCTGCTAGACCTGTAGCAGACTTTGAGACGCTTAAACTGGCGAACAAAAACTGGTATATACCTTTGGCCAAAAGGACGAAATAGCTTGCACAAGCACTGCGATAGTGCGTTCAGAGGCCGAAACGAGCTCAGATCGCGATTTCGGCACCACAAAGCGAAGATGTTTTGATCTCGGAAACACCCTGAGTATGCTCACCAAATTTTGTGCGAATCTGAGACTGCAAACGAAGGAGTGTCGACGACGCCCTAGAAGAAGCAACGACCTGCTCTGATACCAATTGTTGGAGTTAGACGTCTGCGGAAGCATGCGAACAACACAAGGAAGAAGAAGAAGCTTGGAGCACAACACACAAGACTGAATGTATTACTAGAGAATGTACAAAGATAAGTAGCCCATTAGGGCAATCGGCGTATATACAAGCCGGGGGAAAAAAACCTCCTAAAGAGGGAAAAAAGTGCCCCGGCGGTCCTAGAGTGTTCACACACATCACTACCTAAATATATCAACAGTAAACTCTTCAAAAGTTACAAGAGGTAGTTCACAAGTGAACTTTACATAATCTTCTTTTTAAAGCTTCTTCTAAGACTTTGTGAGACTCAAGCCAATACTTAGGCTTGTCATAGACTTGCTCCAACATGTATGTATGTATGTATGTATATGTATGTATGTATAGGGATGAATATTGATTCAAAGATAAATTCCTAACATCTATACATGCTATCATGAGTAAATGGTCATTCAATATTTACATTTACTCATACTCTTATATATACATGTTTACGTATATACAAAAAATTTGTAGTAAATATATGAATAAGAGTGTTGATTGCACTTGATGTGCATACATGCTTGATTAAATTCATTATGTGATTGAGATTTAATTCAAGAACTAGAATGAAAGAACCATCAATTGGTAACTATGTTTATGATGTGAATTATATCAAAGGCATTCATGATTATCATCATAAATTTGGAAGCCATCAATACTTTCATCAATATGATAGGTACTCTAAATTGAGTATCTTATATCAAGGAGTCTCATTTGGGAATGGATGGAGTGTTCGGAATCAATCATATTAAAATTGTTGAATTACTAGCTTCATATGTTGATAAGCAATGATTGGTATGTGCATGGATAGATGGCCATAGTATACAATGATCTTGTGAATAAGATCATTGTATACTTAAGGATATGGGTACATGAAGGAATAAACATGTCTCATAATCTTTGTTTTCAATTTCCTGAT
Organism: Ceratopteris richardii; assembly: GCA_020310875.1. NCBI lineage: Eukaryota > Viridiplantae > Streptophyta > Polypodiopsida > Polypodiales > Pteridaceae > Ceratopteris > Ceratopteris richardii. The sequence continues at coordinate 72,681,071 of CM035420.1, forward strand.
TCTTTATCTTAGAAAAGCATCCATGCTGTGAAGAGCTACTAGAAACTCAATAGCCTAAAAATGATTGGATCATTTTCATCAATGGATAGCCCCAAATTTCTCAAAATTGGAGAGAAATCGGATATAAGGAATGCCTTGACGTAATCCAACTTTAAAATTATGGCAGAGAATACTCAATAGTCAAAACACCTCTACACTTGAGGTGCTACTAATTTTTACTAGTACATTAAAGAATCAGTATGGGCTTGTTTGCAAGTTTCTTATTCTCAATCATGAAGGATAAAATAATTGAATTTTCTAAACAAAGCAAAAACTTATAACCACGTTTTATGATATAAAACTTCATGACTAATGGAGTTTTCAATCAAGATAAATAGCCTAGTTATGCATTGGAATGTCAAAACTAATAGCAAAAAATTATAACCACGTATTATGATATAAAGCTTCATGAGTAATGGAGTTTTCAATCAAGATAAATAGCCTAGTTATGCATTGGAAAGTCAAAACTAACACTTCCATAACATTAAAAATCAATAAATGTTTTGGTTAATATGATCACTAAAAAAATCCAAGTCAATTGAATTTCGACCAGTTGCAAGATTTCTAGTGAGGATAACTATAAATTAATTGGAAAATATTCTAAGAATTTCTTGGAAGTGAAATGTGCAATTTATTTCCGTAGTATCACTAGCAAGAATTCACTAAAAAAAGATACAAGTGCATGCATATGTAGGAACTATTCATTGATGGAGTCTCAAAATTTATTGATTCTTGACTTCTTTGTGAATTTGTTTAAAGCTCCCTTAATTGAATATTCTCATGATTTTTGGTCTTCATTTTGTAAGCACAACTTAACTATGCAACAAAAGTGTAGATTGTAAAATTTTCATACTCATTAGAGACCATTCAACACAGATTTGAATGGTTCTTCCATTTTAACAATCTATTTTGCATGTTTTCTTTCTCAATATAAACTAAACATTAAAAGGAAATATGCTATTTTAGTGATAATATATATCTGCACTTAAGAGATACGAGCTAAAGAAAATGATAACCCCTCTACTTTTTCTAATTTTTTCTAGTAGAGTCAAGTTACTTTGGACATTGTGGAAGAACAAATGTAAAAATTCTTTGAAATTTATGTAACAAAGAGTAAATTTATATTCAAAATCATGTCCAATATTCAGAGTATTTGCAGATCATTTGATGGATCAAATGATCTATTTTACTCAAACTAATCTCTAATAAGGATTCATCAGAGATCGCTTTATCTGCCTTGAAACAATGATAGGTTACAATTGAAACACTCAATTTAATTTTTTTATTGACTTGATCACGCAAATATGATATCTTAAAGTTTGTTGTCATAGTTAGAAGTTATGCCAAAGTGCTAATCTATTGTTATCACATACAACTCTCTCCAAGTATAGATAATATATATATATATATATATATATATATATATATATATATATATATATATATATATATATATATATATATATATATATATATATATATATATATATATATACATTTGAGAGAGTATTTGAATGGTGTCAAAGATAATTTTTTTTTGTATTCCAACTAGGAAAGCTAAGATTGTTTTTTAAACAAAGAAATTTGATTTTGGTTTCATTTAATCATTCTAAGGTGCTCAACAAGAGGCCCCTATACATCTCTAGACTTGATTGTCAAGTGTATGACCTTTGTAAAGAATTGATCATAGAATTATGAGGCAATATCCAATTCATGATTTTTTTTCCATTATAGATTGTAATTACTTTGATCTACCTATAAAATTTCAAAAATTTTTCAAGAGTAATTATTAGTTAAATTTAACTTTTAATATGCTATCTTTGGAGATCTTATTTGCAAGGAATATCCTTAAAAGATTAGAATTTTCCAACATGTTTCATGATATTTTGAGATGGTGTGATCACCATGGGATAGCCAAGGCCTGATGGCGATCGAGGTCTATGGAACCACACAAACAACACAAGGAAGAAGAAGAAGCTTGGAGAACAATGTAACACTAAATGTATTACCAAGTGAATGTACAAGTGATAAGTGACCCATTAGGGTTATAGGTACATATACAAACTAGGTGAGAAAAACATCCTAAGGAGGGAAAAAAGTACCCTAGTGGTCCTCAATTTGTTCATACACATCACTACCAAAATAGATCAACAAATCCCCCTTGGGAGTGATGTGATGACCAAGGAGCTGGCACTCATGTATAAGGAAGTGGCACACTATGTAAAAAGGAAGTAATACCAAACCGTTAGGAAGAGTTTCAAAATTCTCGCTAAGTAGAGCCTTTGTGAAAAGGTCTGCAACATTATCCTAGGTATGTTAGCTATGAGATTTCTTTTCTATTCATGTGCACACTCTCTAACAAAGAGAGCAATCTTATCCATATCTTATTTTTGTTTTAGTGGCCAAGGACCTCTCCCTTAATGTATAAATATGTATCTAATCTTTTATGAATGACAGACACAATCTAATGTTTTATTCGTGTGTACACCTGTGTAAAAGAGAGCCTTATCTTTCATGGATCTCTCTCTCTATTCTCTCTATGTGTGTGTGTGTGTGTCTCCCTCACTTTTGTGTACTATGCAGGCCATCACTCTTTGAGATCTCTACTATGCACTCTATTTTTATTAGCATGTGGTATCGGAGCTCAATTGTGATGCTGCTATGGTCGAAAGTCACTGCACCTGCTTTGGCACCATAGCCTAGAGGTACACTTGCTACTATCGAGAGACAATCTATGACAGTCATTGTATGCGGGAGGATTTTTGCACAAATAGTGATGGGGATACACTAAAGTGCGATTCCCTCTCTTAGCACACATAAGCAAACATGCATACATCTTTGTCGCAAACTCCTTGTTAGCAGGAGGCAAGTGATGAAGCTGGTGAGGCGGATAACAATTAGTGAGCCAACTTTGAGCAGGAAAGGGTGGAGCTATCCTTTCATGTGCATTGTAGTTCCCGTCAAAGTGGCATTTTGAGTTACTTCAGATCAATTGGTACCTCATCCTGTCATATATTTTACTGCTAGTTCGTTGATCTCCCCCAAGCTACTATCCATACAAGCTAGAAGCCATGTCATTGAATGCAGGTGTGAAGTCTTCCAAAGACACTACTAATCTAGAAGTAGTTCTAGAGGGTGGGTTTGCAGCATAAAGACCTAGCCCCTAACCATATTGTATTGAACCACTTCCACTTAATCATGGTCACAATCCTAAAGTTCTGAGACCCTGTGCGCATAGAACATGATACAATAACACAAGTTTTGGAGAAATTGCATCCATCTTAAATAGTGTTGATGTGAAGGTTGCCATCAGATGAAGGAGGAAGCTCATTGTACTCCTAGACATTTGACAGTGGGGATCGACAAAAGGTACTCATCAATTGATTCGTGCTAATGTTCCTATTTATCAACCCAAATTAGATGAAGAAGGTGCAACATCAGAATCGAAAGAAGACCCAAGCAACTTGAGAACAAGTAGGGGTTGTTTGCAAATCTAGATGAATCTTCCTTCCTGGTGCACAAAATTGAAGAGATGAAATTCTAGAGCTTTTTGTCGAGAATATTTTATCTTTAGGTAAAGAGACTTGATTCAAGTTTTCATTAGTGCCATCATCCTTCTAATGCCTGCGTACAAACATGGTGATTTGGTGATTCAACTAGTTGCATATCGACGTTGTGGCCGAATTCACTCACAAGAGGCATTGTCGTTAGACCTTACAGAAGACAAAACATGGTGAGATTTAAAAGGCAGATCAATGGACTAAGTGTGTGCGCTTTACATATCCATCAAGGCACATTTTCAACTCGATATCTTTGCATACACGTGAGCATATCTTTCTCCGTATTATCCTCTCTCTCTCTCTCTCTCTTTGCCTATCTCTCAGGATTAGCTTCCACTTCTATTGTGGCACCATTGCTATCCTCCAACAACTATAATGTGGCCACATAAGACACACTAATCTCTCTAGTAGAGGATCTTTCCTTGACATAATGATAGAGCACATCAATCTACTTTGTCCAAGCATAGAAAGGCTCCTTGCAACTACCAATGCGCTTTGACTATCAATGAAGATAGTAGTGGCAGAAGATTGAACAACTCCCAAAGCACTCAAAAGGGGTCTAATCCACGCACACTCAACAATTTCTATGAAAGATTACCTATAATCATTCTCATAACTAGAGGTGGCCACAATAGTCAACTTCTTGCTCAACCACGATATGCATGAGCTACGAACCATGAATCAAAAACCACCGGAGGACATATAAGTGTCACTAGAAACTAGCCTAGTTTGATTCAAAAAAAGCATGTAAATCTGGCGGTAATGATACCCCTTGGGGTAAAACAATCCAAATAGACAAGTTCCATTCAAGTAGTGAAAGATGTGCTTCGCCATCTATCAATACTTGAGACCTAGGCAATGCATAAACCTTCTCATTTTGAGCGATAGAAAATTGAACATCAAGCCAAGTTAAAATGTAATTAAATTAAGCATCCTACAACCTCTTGATAGAGAACAACATCAAATGCATCTCAAGCATCATGAAAAATCAACCATAAACTTGATTCCATGGGAGTGGCAATAGGTTTCCATTCTTTAAGGCCAAAACAATGCAATAATAAGTCAATGTATTTTTTAGCAAGACAAGTGAGCAACATAGAATCATCATATACAACAATGATCAAAAGTACATCAACTACATGCTTAACATATAAGGTGCTCTTAGTTTGACTATTCTCAAAACCATGTTCTAGCAAGTAGGCATGTATCTTCTCATACCATGCACATGGTTTTAGATTCAAACCATATAATACCTTTTTCAACCTAGACACTTTTTTTTTTCATGCGCTTTCTACATAAGAAGATGGGCCTAAAATACATACAACTCTTCATATAAATCTCCATTGAAAAATGCAATTTGAATGTCCAACTCATTTACATTCCAAACATGATGAGTTTCGAGTGCACAAATGCTATGGACAGTGTTCATTTGGCATATGAGAGCAATAGTCTCATCAAAATCAATGCCTTTCTCTTGAAAATAAACTTTGACAACAAGCTTAGCCTTATATCTATCAATAATTCCATCAGGCATATATTTCTGCTTGTATGCCCACTCAATGCTAATGAGATTTTTTCATGGAGGCAAATCACATAAATACCTATCATCATATTCTGATTGCATAGGAATCATCCAATTTTAATTTTGTGCTTCACCAAGGCTCATTCTCATCATAAAGACTAGAGACAACCATTGCATAACAATATGATGCAAACAAAGCACTATGAGGGCCTAAAAAAGTATGATATGAAAAAGGAGCATATAATCTCCTATTTATCAAAGTCTACAACAACCATTTAGGCATAATTTTTGCCTCTTCTATGCCAAGCCTCTCATCAAAAAGTGCATCATGTATATCTGAATAAAAAATGGAATGATCTGCATCATCATTTGGAACCTGCAAAGGCTGAGAAATTGCCTTAGTTAAGGACTGAATTGCATCTTTTGCAAGAGCAACATCATGCCTGACAAAAATGCATTTAGTCTATGGATCATACATATGATAGACTTTTCTTTCAAAACTATACCTAACAAAAATACATTTCACTCCTTTATCATCTGATTTTTTGCATTATTGTTATGATACTAAGGCATATGCTAGACAACCAAAGACATGCAAATGAGAAACAAATGTTTTAACACCATGCCAAGCATCATATGGAGTGATAAAATATAGGGATTTGGTGGGACACATGTTAAGTACATATGATGCACACATAACATCCTCAAGCCATAAGCTATGTGCTAAATCTTGAATTTTGACCATATACATCGTTATTTCCATGAGAGACATGTTCTTTCTTTGAAGAAATCCATTTTTTGAGGTGTGTATGACACTATACATTGACGTTTTATCGTATGCTCAGCCAAAAATGCATTAAACTCACAATACATGTATTCCCCCTGATTAGAATAGAGGGTTCCCATTTTGGATGTTGATAGATTTTCAATCATAACCAGGAATTGTTTAAATCACCTAAACACTTCGAAATTTTCTTTCAATGGATGAGCCCATGCATGCCTCGAAAATTCATCAATGAAAGTCATGGAGTATAGCTACTTACCAAATGAAGGTGTCTACATAGGAGCACAAACATCACTATGAATAAGCTACAAATTTTTTAGTAGCTCTAATTGAACCATCTTTTGGGAAGGGGGAATGTTGTATTTTGCCCACTATGCAACTTCACAAACATGTGCCTCAAGTTTGGGTGAAGAGGAAACCATTTTAGATTTTTTGAAGGCAAAGAAAACTAACATAATTCAGATGACCAAAGTGTGCATGCCAAAGCTTTGCATCTGAGATAGCTTGAGAATCATGAACTAAGCATTCTAAATCATTCATAGATTTTGCATATTCTATGACTTTATAAAGCCCATGTCAGGTGCAATAATAACATCACCATTAAGGAGATCATGAATTGTACATATGTCATCAAGAAATTTGACAACTAAGCCAATCTTTTCTAATGCTAAAATTGATAATATATTTTTTCATAATCCTTGGCACATATAAGACATCTCACAATGTAAAAGAACTACCATCAATAGTATTCAAAATGATGTTTCCAACTACCCTTACATGACAAGAGAGATTCTTATCACATGTGACGATAATCCTTGTAAGGGCAGGCTCAAGTTAAGTGAAGAAATTCCACTATGAGGTAATATATTTGGTTGCAACACCATCAAAGTACCAAACATCCAAGTCTACTATGGACATACTCTGCTCATGAGAAGATGGGTCATCATTGCAAATAGTATTAAATGCCCATTCTTCACTATGAACAATATTAGCAAACTTTGTTTTAGGAGTAGAGGCCTTTGCAACAACCATGCGAGTTGTTTCTTCTTTTCCTCATTTGCGTCCAATTTAGCATAACACTTTATGACATGATCATTTGCCTTACAGTACTTGCAAAACTATTTCTGCTTTTTTGTTTTCTTGTCATCTTTGTCTTCCTTCTTTGACTATGCAACACTAACAGATTTTTGCTTACCAATAGATGAGCTCCATTTACCTTTTCCCTTCTGAGGAGATAAGGAAGCTTGATCTACAACACACATAATTGACCTATTCTACTTGGACAGATCTTTTTGCAACAAAACAAACAATAAATCCTCAAATATTAGGTATTTGGATTGTGTCTCATCATTAAGCAAAGAGTAAAAGCAAAAATTTAATATGAATTTGGAAGACTATTAAGAACTGTCTGTCTCAAGTGGACTACATGGAAACATTTGATTAGTAGAAATCAACTACTCCTTCAAATCTTTGATCTTTGTCAAAAAACTATCCATTGAATCTCATTCATTCATATGCTTACTCTCTAGCTATTTTTGGAGGTACACAACACGATCCTCCTTTCTTGTCGGGTATATAATGTTGTTAAAGTATCCCAAGGTTGGCTATCTTGTAGAAGAGAATGTGAGTGATAATGTAATTGGATCTTGTAGATGCAGGTATGCAAAGATAATACAATAGTGAAATCTTACCAGAAGAGACATAGAATAGACAGAGACAAGATTGAGCACAAGATTGGGTGGAGTCTCTCCCCACATACTCTGATGGATGAGTCTCTTAAAGTATGTATATTTATAAGTATTTTCATTACATCCTGAATAGAACATACATGAGAGCGGCACTTTGAAAAGCATGCATTTACAAAAATTTTGCTTTATTTACAAAACGTCCCTTTCTAAGCGATTTACTATTTTTACAAAAATATGTAAAATATCATCTTTTAAATATCTTCAAAAATATTTGGGTAAATCCATGTGCATTCACTCCCTCATCATTCTTCACCTGCTATATCAAAACACAATCACATTAGAAACTTCAAGACGTCGAAATCCATTTAACATTCCATTATTCCATAAACTATAACATGGCTCCCAGTTGACAAGCAACTGATCTCAGTTGATAGGAATAAAATAGACATGGATGGCCAGTCACATGTCCCATCATTGAACAATCATAAGCATATTCCATGTTAAAAAAACACATGCATGGAAATGGAAAATTGGAATTTAATATGATCATGAATGATATACAAAAATCAAGTGGTCATAATGTGAATTTAATGATGTCTTATGAATCCACTGAGATTCTTCAAATGATTGATTTTTATATTTAACTAAATATCTATGATATTGCTTACCAACACGTGTGCTAGTAACATCATAATCAACTATTTTCTCTACAACTAAAATTTCAGCATTCTCTTCAAGTAAAGGAGGATCATCCAAAATAGGAGTGAGCGGTAAAGTTCCCTTAAAGGATTCCAATAACTAATATGAAAAAGAATTATGTATATTCCAATGAAAAGGTATGTCTAATATAGAAGCATTCTCATTTATTTTTTGAATAATATGAAAAGGTCCATAATAACATGGTGCAAGTTTAACCTTCGAATTTTGTGAAATGTTTTCAAACATCTTTTAATTATTCGTAACCATACCATGTCATTTTCATTAAATGGTTTAGCTACTTGTCTCTTATTAACATTATACATGTAACATACTTCACTCTTCTTAATGTGATCATGAGCCTCATGAAGTGTAGAAATATGATCTTGTGCAAAAGAATCAGCCATAGGGATATCATTTTGAGTGATAATAATGGGAGTGGGAAGCTTTTTACCATAAACAATTTCATATGGTGCACATTGAGTAGTGGTATGTGTTCTTTTATCTCGTTTTGAGCATATTGGAGTTCGTGTTGCAAAAGCTCCAATTATTGCTAAAGCAATACCTCAGATAGGGGTGATGTACCAAAATCCTTTGTCATATGGGTAGCGTCCATGGCCTTATATAGAACCAAAACCTATTAGTAAACATGTGAAAAGAATTTTAGCAATATTGGAATTGAAATAGAAAAGGCAAGGTTTTGTCTTTGAAATGTAAAAAGGAAGAGAGAGGTAGAAGTAATGTTAAAGATAAGTTAAAAGAAATCGGGTATCAACATGTGAGAATAGGCTAGTGGATAAAGCATATCTCTTGCAAGTGAGAGGTGGTGGGTTCAAATCCCCTACATGCTAAATAGGGAAATAAGTAAGTTCTTATTGCCACTCATTAGTTAGAGAGGGTTCATGTGTAGCCAATGGCGGCCAGCGAAACCAAAGAGAAACATGCCAAAGTTATACCTTAGTCGATGCTTTCAACTAAGCCATAGGATTAATCAAATTGATTAACAAACCAAAGCAAAATTGGGATATGGCACAATGCACAACTAAGCCATAGGATTAATCAAATTGATTAACAAACCAAAGCAAAATTGGGATAGGGCACAATGCACAATATAACAGTGTGATACTGTCACAGAGGCACAGTACATAGTGTGACAATGTAACAATAAATAGTAGATAGTATACAATAGCAAATTCAAGAAACACTGACGAACATGACTAAAATTAAAAAATCATGAATTGAAAAACACAAACTTGGACGAGATGAGAATAAACGAATCAAAGTAGGTACCAAATCACAAACGGTCATAGAGAAGCACACCTCATCAGATGCACATAAGCTTACTGTAATCGGATCTTGTAGACGCACATATGTAGAGATATAAATACAATAACAAAATATTACCAAAACACACATAGAATAGAGAGAGATAAGATTGAACATAAGATTGGGTATAATCTCCCCCCGCATACTCTAATGGAGGAGTCTCTCAAAGTATGTGTCTTTATAGATATTTTCATTACATCCTAAATAGAAGATACATGAGGGTGGTGCTTTGAAAAGCATGTGTTTACGAAAAATCTACTTTATTTACAAAATGTCAGTTTCTAAGCGATCTACTATTTTTTTACAAAAGTATAGAAAATACTCTTTAAACTATCTTCAAAAATATGTGAGTAAATCCATACGCATTCATACCCGCATGATTCTTCTCCTACTAAATAAAAAAACAATCACTTTAAAAACCTCAAGATATGAAAATCCATTTAACATTCAATAATTCCATAAACTATAATAGATAACTACATGTTTGACAAACAAAGCTATCAATGCATGTGCATGTGCATCTCTACTATCCTAACAAAGTTGCTCTATAGTAGGTGTAGTAGGAACTGCAACATGACCAAGAAACTGAAGATTATCATTTTCAACACCAACTACATCACCTTCAATAACCATATTTGGAGATGTAGTAGGATGTTTTTCAACACCCTACACACTATTCCACAACCATTTTGTTATCAATACATGACGCTGCTAGAGAGATTCTCTCTCCCTAACTAGATATCCCAATTCTTTACTTTGACATATGAATTGTCGAAATAATGAATAGAATTATTGAAGGCATGGTATAGCATCGGCAATGGATTCTTTGACGGAAGTCAAGGGCGGACAACTAAAGATTTAGCACTTGATCTTGCACATCACTACTCTTTTGAACATTTCAAAATTGCCCAACTTTGCAATATTAAGGCATGGCAATAATCATTGGGTTAGGCATATGTATATGATTGAAGAGGTGCTTAACCCCATGCATCAAGATTGATATCAAATTTCTAGTTCAAAACAATGCTTCAGAAGCAACCAGATATTATATATTTATTATTTTTGTGTGAGCCAAATACCTTTCCTATTCCAGATGGTCATCGTATGTGCTTGCTACATGTGCAAGCTTGCCTATTTTAGAAGAAGGCAATAATGCATAAAAGAAAAAGGAAACCCCTGAAACGTGATAACAAGGTATTGTCGGACATGCAAAAAGTAGAGACTACTAGAAGTGATGCATGGAAAATACAAATGTGAGGTGGCGGATCAAAAGGGGAATAAGAAGCGCTACGTCTTATAAAGGAGAAGGGGTTCTCACGCAAAAAGGAGGCCAATTCCATGTTCTAATCTGGTGCAGGAAGCCGCTGAAAGGGAGGCCAAACGCATGCTTATATTTGGCGCTAATACTCTTGAAGGGACATCTCTGTTAGTTCAACAGGGCATAAGCCTTATGAATTTCCAATGATGCGCGATATTTTTATATATCTGGCTAAGCTCTGATCGAGCGCAGAGATTGACAAATGCTCATCTGCCAAATGAGACTGATGATTTACTAGCATTTGTGAGAATCTTCTGATTTTCTGCCATAAATGATTTGTAAGGATGGCATTTATCATTCAATCTCCATTATTTTATTGTGCATTGCTTTTCTATTTTATATTTTTTACTACGCACTTTTAAAGAGAAGTACAACAGTACCTGACAATGTAACAACAATCATAGACAAAGATAATTGATAGCGTTAAAGAGAATTCTTTGTGCACTAGAGGAAGAGCGTTGATATCTTAGCATTTGTCTTCTAAAACTTAGCGCAGCTTGATCCATCATTTCTGGCTTTCTATGCTATTATGATCAAATGATTAACTAATTAAAAAGCAGAGAGCGGAATGATCGAAGGAAGTGCTAAACTTATCAAATACAACGTAATCTTTCTATTGAAAAGTATGTTGATGGCACTGATACTTTATATCAACAGTTTGAAACCGATTTTAATTGAATAGAAAGAATGATTACTGCGCAGGTTAGTTTTACTCTCTGTTAACCATTGATCTTCTAATTATTTTGACTGACTCACTCTGGTTTTACCTCTCCTTTTTGTTTAAATCATGTTCCAACTTTCATTCTTCCTTTGTTGCGTTGTTCTTGTTGTTCGTGTCTTCAAACATTTTCCATATACATTCATATAACTATTCAATTGAAATATTGGTTCCTTGAGCTAATTGACTTGTTCTGTGTTGATTTCAAATTAACATCAAGAGGAAGTATATTGCTAGATTTGAAGAAATATATCTTATGATACTGACGTGCTCTATGGAGGTATGTTGCAGTAGATGATGCGCACCCAATCACTATGATCTGCACTTCTTGTACGAATTATTTGTAAGGTGCTTCTGTGCGCTTCTTCCGAAAGATGGCAGAAGGTCGTTCCATGTCATAGAAAAAGATACAAGATCACCCCTGGCCATATTGTTTTGTCAATGCCAATCTACCATATTATCTATGTAGTTGCCATATGTTTATTCTATATGTTTTATGAGAAATCTGATAACCTCTGAACGTTTGTGTTTTACAAAGTGCTTTTCTTTTCACTTCGTATTCCATGGTTTCAAGACGAATGCAAGAAATTTCGCTGCCCCCTCCCTCAAAGGGATTTTGGGATAATCATCAATTGTCTGTGTTGCTCAGAGAGAGATTCTGTATAATCTTTCCTTCCGACTGCATGTATCCAGAGCGAAGACTCCCAGTACTTGTGTTATCATTAGCATCATTGTTGTTTCTGAACAGCAGACAGGTAACCATATTGCAGACAAATGTTTGCATGTTGGCAAAGGAGAGGCTAGTAAAACGTCATATAAATTTTCATCTAATACTAAATGTGCATAGTTTAGAAAATAACTGATTTTGTTTTATGTCAATATATAGGTAGCTGCTTTAGTTGGAGCTCTGAAATTAGATCATATTATACCATCTGTGGATGTAAATGATCTGAGTTAGGCATGGAAATCCTTTAAGGACTCTGAAGCATGTATGCAACCTCTTCTCATAAACATGGAATTGTACACGCTCATGTCTGCATATTGTTAGCATATCATTATTGACATCGTGAGACATCCTCTGACTCGGGCTTACCCTGCACCCACATGTTCGTTTATTTTGATCATTTTTACTACGATTGCGTAAGATGTATTCCATTCCAAACTCTATATATGCACCACTCATGATTATTTAGTTTCTTTAGAAGTCATGCGTGAGAGTTTGCATCTCAAAGTCATCAAAACATTCGACTTGTCTCAAGTTCGGAATTGTGTTAATATACAATACAACATATGAATGATACATAAAAGTGTTTTGCTCGCCTAGACATAACGAAAGGTTCCTAGCGAATTAATGTTGAAAATCATTGTTTGAAACTTACAACTTATATATAAGAATGCTCTTACATTACAAAAGAAATCAAGGCGACTAATTTTTTGTGAACCGGTAATTTCTTTGGAGGTTATAAGGATCAAATGAAACTTACTAATTGAAAGATGCTCACATTGAAACCTTGAAGAGTAGATAAATCACCTATTTAAGATCATGTGTGCTGGGAAAACTTTGTAGAGATGATGCATTAGTTAAGAAAAGAAGCTTAGTTTGTTTTGATGGAAACGACTAGAACTTGCAAACTTTTACTTCAAAGTTATTATTGAAACTTCATTATAATTTTGATATCTTGTAAATCTTTATGAATTATTTATGAACGAGTTTGGAACAATTATGAAAAACTGAATTGCCATTGGCTCCTAATTAACTTTTGAGTTCGTTGAATCTCTACCTCACCCGAGATTGCTTCAAGCACCCCGCATGCGCCATTAGCGAAACGGTTGACTTGATCCACCAGCTATCATGAATCGCTCTTACAACGCATCTTGTATGCCCACAATGGGTAATTAGTACCATCTAACTTATCCTAAAAAAACCATCCTACAAAATACATCATTTTTTTCAGCCACGGATAGTGACTAAATACCTTGATGTGAAAAGTTGTATTGGACTTTGATGCATTTGTATTGGAAAACCAAAACATGTATATACGTTTGGCACAAAAGGATAAAATTGCATGTAGAGTCACTACCATAGTGGATTTAGAGGCAAAAATGAGCTCAAATCAAAATTTTGATGCCACAAAGAAAATCTATTTTGCATTCCTAATCGCCCCGATTATGCTCACCAATTTTTGTTCGATTTTGAGACTCTGATTAGAGGGGTGTCAACCACACCCTAGATGAAGCAATGACCTAATCTGATACCAATTGTTGGAGATCGAGGTCTATGAAAGCACACAAACAACATAGGGAAGAAGAAGAGTCTTGTAAAACAACACAACACACAATGTATTACCAAGTTAATGTATGAAAGATAAGTGACCCGCTAAGGTTATAGGTGTATATACAAGCTATGGGAAAAAAGGTGCCCAAATGGTCCTAAGTGTGTTCAACCACATCCATACCAAATATATCATCAATCCCCATATATATATGGTCTTTGATGATTTGGTTTATGATGGTTATTTATTAGTGGACCAAGGGGGACTTTGCCTGAATTTTGATATGCATATATAACATTATAAGAATGTGGGATTAGATAGCAAAAATCTATGTTTTGTGCCCCTACTATCCAAATTGATACAAGCTTTATCCATGATCATTATTATATTTTGAAAATTTGATGCAAATGGCATCGTTTAAAACTCAATTTAAATTGATATATCTCACAATTCTCTGTCAAATTTTTTTCTCCATAGTTTGTTCTCACTCACCTTGGAGAGTTCTTAAGTAAAATTTTATGCAGGCATGCAAAAGATAAAAAGGTCTCTATAGGTGACACTTGGTCATAATTATTAGTCAAGGTTTAGGCATAAGGATTTTGAGGATATTCTGAGCACTTATGATGCACACATAAGGGATCATTGGGTCTCAAAAGGATTCTTAGAGTATGCCCAAGACAAGGAATACTATGAGTTGGCATGAATGGTAAATAGGAGAGAGACTCTAGTAGATCTTCTCTATTCTAGAGTATTTGTATTCAAAACACCGATTCCACTCTGCACCACTTTTTGGAGTCATATATTTTGACCTGAAAGCTTTTTCTTTGCTTCTTCTATATCGTTGATTAAAATGGTCTTTAGAAAGGGGGGGAAAGTGTTATATTCCATATTTATTTAGGTCGTGATGACCTACCATTGATTTTCCAATGGTAATCAAAGACCCACAAATACCAAATCTTGAGGGAGTTGGATGCAACACAGAATCATGGGGTTATTGTTGGAGGAGATGGTGGATAGATTCCAAAGATGAAGTGGTGCTGCAAAATCCCACTTCACACCAGCCAAGAACAAGTTGTGGAGAGTGTAGTGCACCCCTTGAGCTACCTAATGATCACAAATAATCACTTACGTGCTTTGGAACATGATCCTCTAATCAATGGATCAAAACAAATGAGTAGAAAGTTGAAACAAGATCATAGACTTGCTATTTTAGTCTCTACACATGTTCAATAGAATGAGCAATGCTTTTAACCTGCTAGCAATTAGTCAAATTCCTTTTGGTAATATCTAATTAACTTAGATAGCTACCAATCATGAGTTATTTCAATAAAAATAATCAAGTATACACTAAGAATGATGCTTAGCGAGTTATAGGACTAGCCCGACATTTTTGGGATACTATAGTATGCATACCACTAAGCAGAGACATGAATATATCTCAAGATTGAGAAAAGCAATATTAATGAAACTTTGTAAATATAAAATAGACAGTGTGTTGAATCTATAGCACTTTAAATCACATCAAATGATTGATTATGCATTGAAAAAAAGCTCTAAAAAATTCATTGTTCTGAGATGATCATAACAGAGAAGTGAAGTAGAGATATGATCAATGTGTATGTATTAAATCACATTATATTACAATAACATTTGCAATATTCAATTGCACAATGTGAGGGTAGTGAAGTGGATAAAGAATGAGAACACTAATCACACAAGTCCCTGTCAATTGATCTCACTAATCGGGCTCATACACGCAGACTTTTTTTTATCTACTTCTATAGTTGAAGTCGGAGCCAAGCTTTGAATTTGAGTTCAAATACTCACCATAAAGTGAGTCCTATAATTTAGGCTTTATTCTCTCATCTATTATTCATCAAGAATTTGAGATTCGATTCCTTCTAACTCCTCGTGGGGTTAGTGCAATTGTCATGTGCACTTTTACAAGGATAAAAGGTAATTGACTTTTACAAAGGAATGATCATATGTGACTATATGAGATACATGCTAGTTATCCAAGTATGTAGGCTTGAACTTTTCTGCACCAACAGCTTCCCCTCAAGCCTAACATGCTTGGTCTTCATTCCTCCTTGATCTCCTGCAAGCCAATCATCATATTGAATATGTTCATCTTAGCTCCATCCAAAGTTTTTGTGAGTATATCTGCACATTGAAAATTGGTTGATACATAGGACAACTGGACGTCCTTGCTGAGTAGTCTTTCTCTTACATAATGATAGTGTACTTCAATGTTCTTAGTTCTTCCATGACATACAGGATTAGCAGCCAAATGAAGTGAACTAGTGTTATCTCCAAAATACATTGGAGTATAAGAATGTAACCCCAAATCTGTGTAGAGTAGTTTGAGCCACATAACCTCTTGTGTTGCATTTTCTATGCCTCTATATTCTGCTTCTATTGATGACAATGCTACAGTTGGTTATTTATTTGATGACCATGATATTAACTTTGAACCTACAAAGGATAGGTAACCAAAAGTGCTTCTCCTATCATCCTTGGAGCCAACCCAATCTGCATCAGAATACATCTTGATATCCAAATTAGAAATAAGTAGATAGAACAACCCTTCATTTGGTACCCTTTAGATATTTTAGGATCCTCTTGGCAGCTTCCATATGAGGTTTCCTTGGTGTATGCATAAACTAGCTTAATGTACTTACTCCATAACATATGTCCAATCTTGTTAGGTTTGCATAGTTGAGACTTCCAATAAGTTTTTGGTAACTTGTAATATCTTCAAGGAGTTCTTCCTCATGAGAACTAAGTTTGTGGTTGAGTTCCATGGTTGTACTTGCAATTTTGGTGTTCTCTATCTTGAATTTCACCAGCATATCATGAACGTATTTCCTTTGAGTAATAAAGATTCTAGAATGTGTATATAATAGTTCTAAATCAAGAAAGTATGTTAACAAACCAAGGTCACTGATCTTATACTCTTCTATCATCTGAGACCTGATTTGATTGATGCCATTGGCATCATTCCCTGTAATGATAATGTCATTAGCAACAAATCCTTGATCCTGCAAATATGTGACAAGCCTATGGTTCCAAGCTCGAGGAGCTTGCTTTAGACCATAGAGTGCTTTCCTTAGCTTGCATATATAACCTGTTTTGTCCTTGTCTTTATATCCTGGTGGTTGAGCCATGTAAACTTCTTCTGAGATCCATCCATTTAGGAATGCATTCTTAACATCTAACTGATATAGGTTCCATTTCTTTGAAACAACAATACTACCAAAACCCTAATTGTTGGCATCTTAGCCACAGGTGAAAATGTCTCCTCATAATCCACTCCATGGGTTTGAGCAAACCCTTTTGCAACAAGCCTTTATTTATTCATGTTTATAGAACGATCTCGATTCTTCTTGATTTTATATATCCACCTAGATCCTATTACCTTCATGCTTGGTTTCTTGGGAACCAAATCCCAAGTGTTGTCTCCTCATGTCTTCTCTCCATTCTTTCTTCTCATTGGCTTCTTCAAATGAAGAAGGCTCTTCTGACATAGATTCTTTAGTCATGTATACATAATGCTTGGTGATTAATGATGTGCCATAGCCATACCTTATGGGTTTTTAACTCTCCCTTTGAGATCTTCTGAGTGCTTGATTTAAAGACTCTAGAATGTCCTCCAATTGCTTGAACTTGGTATTGCCCTTTGATTTCCAATCCTTGAATTCAATCTACTCTTCATCCTCTAAGTTGATATCTTTAGATATTTGTGGTTCTTCTTGATTTAGAGTTGGAAAATCACTTTCCAAGTCATAAGGTAGCTTAATATTCCTGGAATCATCTTCAAACCATGAATTATTTTCATCAAACACCATATCCCTGTAAAACCTTTCTTAGTGGGATTGTACAACCTGTATCCCTTCTAATTTTGGTCATAGCCAATGAATATACACTTTTCAGCTTTTGGATCAAGATTCCCTCTAATTTGTGAGGGTATATGTGCATAAGCAATGCACCCCAAAGATTTTGCAATGGTCCAATGAGGGTCTCTTGCCATTCCATGCCCCATAAGGTGTCATTCCATCCAAGGATTTGGATGGGAGCCTATTAATCAAGTATGTGGTTGTGGAAACAGCCTCTGCTCATAGGTAATTTGGTAGTTTCTTTTCATTTAACATCGATCTTGCACCCTCTACTATCAATTTATTCCTCCTCTCTACCACTCCATTTTGTTCAGAAGCATATCTTGTTGTGACTTCTCTCTTTATACCTCTATCTTGTAAGAATGAGTCAAATTCATGTGAGAAATACTCAGCACCTCCATCAAATCTAATCCTCTTCAAACTTCTACCTATTTGGTTCTCAACTAATGCCTAATATTTTTTGAAACATGTAAAGACTTCATCTTTATGCTTCATGAAGTAAAGAATTATCCATCTACTATAATCATCAATGAATGAAACATAGTGCCTTGACCCAGAGATAGATGTATCTGTGCTAGGACCCCACACATCAGTGTGCACAAGCTCCAAGTAGTCTAAATACATATGTCCCTTTCTGTTAAGTGGTTGCATGTGAGATTTGCCAAATTGGCATGCCCCATATTTGTAAATCATGTGTTTCTTGGACACATTTGGAATGCCAAGCACACTCTGATCCTTGCATATTTGCTTTAGTGTTCTTTCACCTATATGACCTAGAATTTTATGCCATATCTCTAATTCAGATAGGTTTTGATCTTTGTAATTGAAGAGTGTAATATTTTTTGTATCCTCAACTTCAAATGTAAAGAGTCTACCAGATTTCTCACCTTTTGCAATCCTCTTGAAGCCTTGTTGAGGGTCTTCCACATATGCTCCATGCCGTGTGAATCTGACCTATAATCCTTTTTCAACAATCTGTCCAACATTGATTACATTTTTTGTTATGGTTGACACATATAAAACCTTACTTAAAAGGTTCATGTTACTATCAGAAGCCTTGAAATTTCCAATCTTCTTAACAAAGAGTCTAGTGTCATCACCTGTCTGCACTTCATGCTTCCCTTTAGGTTCTTCAAGATCAGATAGCCATGCTACATTTCCAGCCACATGATTGGAACTACCAGAAATAATATAGAAAAGATGCTCATCATCTTTACCCTTCTTGGATGTCATGTTCATGATTAGTAATGAATCCTCTTGATATTTTGTGTAGTTGTTATAAATCTCTTCTACCTCTAAAGCCTCCTTGTTAGTTGTTGTTGTTGTAGCCTTGATTGTAGTTGTGATGATAATTGATTCCTCCATTGTTGAACTTGCCTCTAGATTGTCCATAGCTTCCCCTATGGAAGCCTCTTCCCCTCTGATTCCTTGTGTTCTTGAAGCATTCTTCTATGGTATGATTGTTTAGGCCACAGATGTTGCAAGGTGAAGTGTTGCAGGATCTCCCCCTGCCTTGCTTTCCTCCTTTGCCCCTTCCTCTGTTGGAAAATAATGTCTTATAGGTCCATATTCCTCAGACTATACAGGTTGTGTAGCTATAGTTTATAGCTCTTCTACATCAAAAGCGCATTGGCGCATTGGTTGGAATAAATTACTCTCAAAACGGTGACCGGGTTCAATCCGCGATGGCGACAGTACAAAAGAGTTTTTTAAAATATGTTTTTCAGCTTTTCACAAAAACGGCAGCGCACGGTGGACAGTGATTACGAATTGCATTCTTGAAACAATGTTCGCATGAGTTATGCTTTTCGTAAATGCTTTTGAAGTGTGGACAACACTATATAACAACATGTTTGGCTCATTGTAAATTATCCTACACCAATTTGCAACACCAGCTTTAGTCCCTCAATAGAGGTGGTGCTTCTAGCACATGGGCAGCCATGGTGCTATTTTGGAGAATGTTGAGGAGCAGCTATGGAGTTCTTCTTGGAGAAGAAGAGTGTGCTCACACTCTTGCTTATGGAGAGGACTTGCCCATCAGCAGCTTGGTGGTGTGGATCGACCATCCACATGATGTATTTGAAGATTTTCTTCTACATGAAGATTTCGGGTTACTTCAAAGACATTGGATGGTGGTTAACATAAGATTTACATCTTATGTTAAGAATTCATGTACATATTCTCTTTATGCACATAGGTAATACTTGGAGTTTATGGAGGCAATGGCATCCACATCAGGAGGAGTCCTATTCGGCATATCTAAAGGAGAACCAGTACATGCATGCTACATGCATTTGGATGAGGTGTTAGAGAAGATGGTTCACATGAGTATGAGGATTTTTGACAACAGACTTGTTATCATTATTTGCTACTTTTGTAAGTATGTGATCTTTTTACACACATGTCTAACTTAGGGTCTTCCATAGCCTAAGTTCAGATGAGGGTTTGCTGATTATCAGTTTTAGACTGATCCTTCCTCTTTCTGTCACTCATATTCACTCTTCTATAACGTATTAGGTCACACATCTCATATATATTCAGATTTTTGTCCATACATCTGAATATGTTTGTTACATTTGTATATTCACTCTTCCATCTATTTTTGTTCACATAGAGTGGTTGAGAGTTTTGCTCCCATGTTGTACATTGAACATTGGTATATATGATAGTGTGAGTAAGCTTTGGTTTATGTAACACTTTACACATGTTGTCTAATATTTCCCTATCTTTGTCTCATCATCTGTATGATTAAATGTGGTATGTTCATGTTTTGTCAATATTGGAAGATTTTTAGATTCTATGTTGTATATGCTCGACCTATGGAACCTTGGACCTGTGGTATTAGTATTGGGCCTACTAAATTTCCAACATCCTCTAGTACCTCTTCCTCTACCTGTGAAGTTCACTTGAGAGGTACTAGCCTCTTCTTCATTCTTTTTACCTTTGCCTTTATCTTTACTTTTATTCCTATTTGTGTAAAGGGCAGAAGATTGATTACCTCTAGAGTTGTCTCCATTTTTGTTGAGCTTTGTCTCATGGGTGAAGAGTTGCCCCATCAATGTGTTGAGGTCAGGTATTTGCATATCCATATGTAGGTACCATTGTTGTGGTGAAGGACTCCCAATTATCATCAGCTTTGATGCCATTCATAATCTGACTTACTATCTACTCCTCTTCTATCTCTTCTCCAATGCTTCCAAGTTTGTCAGCTACATCTTTCATCTTGGTTACATAGTCAACTACACTTTTCTTTGGTTGCTTCTTCAAAGTTGTAAACTATTGTTGATGTATGAAGCACCACAAGAAATGAATTAATGTGACACTAGAACACCTCTATGGTCACCATTAACTCATTGCCACTCCAAACTTTGAGAAATGATAGCCTAAAGTGAGAACTTTACTTCTTCAAATTTTTCTAGTCACTAAAATGACATACCTTCAGTATTTTGCTAATTTCTCTTAGGTCAAGTACTATTTCTCCATGAAACTTAAGTGGATAAAACTAGAAGAGTAGAGCTTTCCAACAAGCTATCATATGCCTAAAACGGATCTCTAGAACTCAAGTTATGGCCTTCACAAGATGACCCTGTATGACTTGCTAAAACTGGAAATCTTGCCTTCTTTAGTAAATTTCGGTGTCTAAAAATAAAAATTCGATGCCTAGCATCGAATTTCAACCAAAGTCGATGTCGGGCATCGACTTTGAGCTTTTATGCTGAAACTCGATGCCAGGCATCGAGTTGCTCCACAAATCTCATGTTTTTAAAAGATTCAACAACAGTTAACATACAGAGAATGAAAATAATGACTTATCATCACAAACTCGATGCCAGGCATCGAGTTGCTTGGAAAACTTGAACTTTTGAATTCATCACACAGTAGGCAAGCATGGAGATGATGGAGAGAGTCTCATACACAGAACTTTACTCAGTTCTTTCTCATAGCTATGAAAACTCAGAAGTTTTACATATGCTTTCTCACTCAGAGAAGCCCGATTATACTCAGTCGTATAAAATGAACTCCTTCTATCTTATTCTCTCTCTCTCGCTGCGTCAGTTAATACAAACTAGCTTATATAGATTTTCTCATTCCCGTGACTTTTAAAAAACTTCTAGAACTAAAGTGAACTAACTTTACAAGTATAATACACTTGTGAATTTGTCCCTTCACATAGGCATGTGGTTTTCTTCTAAAGCTTTGACCCTCAAATATATGTCCAATTAGTGAGTGTTTCTCCAACAACTCCCTCTCAATCACTAATTGACATTCCCTGTTTCTTCATATCATCTTCTTTTCTTTTACTCCTGCCATGCTTTTGAATCTGTTGGTCTTCACACCATCCAAGCTCTTTGTCATTATGTCTGCTATCTGATCTTTAGTAGAAATGTACTCCACTTCAATCTCCTTCTCCATTACCTTTTCTCTGAGAAAATGATATTGTATCTCTATGTGCTTTGTTCTTGCATGAAATACTGGATTTGCTGCAAGATAACGTGAACTCATATTATCTCCATGTATTGTAGGTGTACCTTGATCAATGCCTAAGCTCTTGAACAATGTCTGCATCCATATGACCTCCTTAGCTGCTTCCACAAGTCCTTTGTACTCTGCTTCAGTTGATGATAATGCTACTGTATGTTGTTTCTTTGAGCACCAACTTACAAGCTTATCACCAATGTATATCATGTAACCATGAGTTGATCTCCTGTCATCTTGATTACCTGCCCAGTCTGAGTCACTGTAGGCTCTCAACTTCAAATCTGATGCAAAAGGATAATATAATCCTTCCTTATAGTTCCTTTGATATATCTGAGAACTCTTTGACTTGCAATCCAATGTGGGTCCTTTGGACAATGCATGAATTGTGACAAAACTCCCACTGCATAACTAAGATCAGGTCTTGTTAGTGTAGCATAAATCAAACTACCCACAAGAGATTGATACTTCCTCATATCTTTGTATTCTGCACCATCATATTTACTGAGCTTCTGATTAACTTCAAGTGGAGTTGAAGCTTCTCTGCAATTTTCCATATCAAACTTCTTCAATAGATTCAGAAGATACCTTTCTTGTGATACATATATGCCATGATCTGTGTAAGTGACTTCCATTCCAAGAAAGTATGATAACTTTCCTAAGTCACTGATCTTGAACTCTTTCTCAAGTAATCTCTTTACCTCCTTGATTCCTTCATCTGAAGTACCTGTGATTATAATGTCATCTACATAAATACAAATGTAGATTGTACCTTCCTCTGTTCTTTTGATAAGTAGACTTGAATCTGCTTTTGAACTTTGATATCCAAGATCATTGAGATACTTCACCAGTCTATAGTTCCAAGCTCTTGGAGCTTGCTTCAATCCATACAATGCTCTTCTCAACCTACAAACAAAATTTGGATACCTGGAATCTATGAATCCTTGAGGTTGTTTCATGTATACCTCATCTGATATGTATCCATTCAAGAATGCATTCTTTATATCCAATTGACTTAGGGTCCATCCTTTTGAAGTTGCAATAGCAATGATTGTCCTTATAGTTGACATCTTAGCTACAGGACTGAATGTCTCATCATAATCTATGCCATAGGTTTGGGCATAGCCTTTCACCACCAGTCTAGCTTTGTATCTAGCTATACTTCCATCTGCAAGCTTCTTCACTTTATAAACCCATTTATTTCCAATTAGTTTTTTACCATTTGGTTTGGGAACAAGTTCCCATGTCTTGTTCTCCTCTAGTGCATTGAAGTTTATGCCTAAGCTATGGTTTGGGAACAAGTTCCCATGTCTTGTTCTCCTCTAGTGCATTGAAGTTTTTCTGCCTTTGGTTCAAGTTTATGCCTAAGCTGTGATGGCACATAAGCATATGCAATGGATCCAAACACTCTACAATGATGTAGTGTTGGTTTCTTACCCCACCAAGCTTCATATGGAGTCATTCCATTTAGAGTTGCACATGGTAATCTATTCACAAGATATGTAGCTGTATTTACAGCCTCAGCCCAAAGATAATTTGGACAATTCTTCTCCTTTAGCATAGCTCTAGAAAACTCAACCAAAGTCCTGTTCCTTCTTTCTACTACACCATTTTGTTGTGGTGTATACCTGCAAGTTATTTCTCTCTTAATACCTGCATTCCAAAGATAATCATTGAACTCTTGGGAGAAGTATTATCCCCCTCCATCAGACCTCAATCTCTTAAGCTTTTGACGTGTGACTCTCTCTGCATATGCATGAAAATGCTTGAAAGCTCCAAACACTTCTGATCTTTCCTTCAAAACATATAATGTTATCCATCTTGTAGCATCATCAATGAAAAGAACATAATACCTTGAGCCACTGATAGATCCTTCTTTTGTTGGTCCCCATACATCTGTATGAATGAGCTCAAGTACTCCATCATGTTTGAATCCTTTCTTCTGAAATGGTAACCTGTGTGCTTTACCCATTTGACATGCTTCACATTTATAAACCATATGTTGACTCTGCACATTTGGTAATCGTAGTACAGACTGATTAGCAACCATAGCTTTAATTCCTCTTTCATTGAAATGACCTAATCTCTTATGCCAGAGATCAAGTTCTGTAATCACTCCTTCACCATGTGTGAGCAAAGCTTGACCAATGTTCCCTTGCACTCTTAAAGTAAAGAGTCTACCTTCTTTCTTACCAGAGACAATCTGATTATATCCATTCTCTGGATCTTCCACAAATACTCCTTCATTTGTAAACCTGACTTGAAAACCTTTTTCAACTATTTGTCCCACACTAATCAAGGTTTTTGGTATTGTAGGAACATACAAAACATTGGTTAGAAAATCTGCTCCATTCTTGCATTTCACTTTTCCAATTGAATGTACACTATGTCTTGTATTATCACCTGTTTGAACTGTATGACTAGAATTGCCTTTTTCCAATTCTGACATCAATTCTATGTTTCCTGACAAATGATTAGAACATCCAGAGTCAATATAAAATACCTTTAGATCTTCTTTGTCTGATGTGCTGATTGAATTCATCATCAATTATGTATGACTTTCATTCTGTGTGTCATTTGCATAATTGTAGTAGGTGGTGTTGTAGGATTGATTATGTCCCCAACTTCTTCCTCCACCTCTACCATAGCCTCCTCTTTGATTTTGTCTACCTCTTTGAAAATTACTTTGATATCTTCCATCTCGACCTCTGCTATTATTGTTTTGATTCTGATTTGATCCTTGTTGGTTGTGCCAACAGTCATGAGCCAAATGATTACTCAATCCACAGATCCAACAAGCTTTCTTGTTGTTATTCTGATTACCTCTTCCTCTTCCAAAGCCTCTTGCTCTTCCTCTACCAGTGCCTTTACCTCTTGCATAATAAACCTGAGAACTCGACTCCTCTTCATCTTTTGCTTTACCTTTATCTCCTTTCTTCTTATTCTTCATGTACATTGCAAAACTTTGTCCTTTATCTCCATCTCCCTTCAAGTCTTGCTCATATGTGAGCATCAAACCAAGTAATTGATTCAAATCTGGAACAAAATGATTTAATGAAAGTTCTGTTGATAAGACAAAAGGTTTCCACCTTTCATCCCCTCTCAAACTTGCAAGTAGTTGAGCAATCAATCTGTGATCTTCAACATCTTCATCTATGGATCCAAGACTATCTGCTAGATCCTTCATCTTAGTGACATAGTCACTAATACTTTGACTTGGCTTCTTCTTGAATGTTGTAAACTCTGACCATATACTTGCTTTCCGTGCTTTAGTAGTGCTTTGGAAATGATACTCCAATGCATTCCATATATCTTCAGATGATTCCAATCCTCTGATGTGTGGTAGCAAATGATCAGAGATTGTATTGTAGATGTAGGCTTTTGCACTTGCATCCTTCTTCTGCCAATACTTTAAAGCATCAAGTTCTTGTTTCTTTGGTTGGCTTTCATCTTCAAATGCTGGCTTCTCTTCTTCACCTGTAACATATATCATGAGATCCTTACTCATAAGTAAGGCTTCCATTCTCATTACCCATGCGGGGTAATTATCTCTGTCTAGTTTGTCAATGGAGATATGATCTGCCATACTCCTTCCCTTCTGCTGCAACCTGTGAGCTTAAAGGATAAAGGATAATACCTTTTGAAGTTCTTTGTGTATGAGGATACTTCTAAAGTAATCTTTTGATGCCTTGTGTCTTCGAATGCTTCACCTTTGAAACTTTTAATGGAAAACTTTCCAAAACTTATCGTACCTTTTCCGCCTTCTGCTCTTCAGGACCTTTCTGCTCTGATACCACTTGTTGATGTATGAAACACCACAAGAAATGAATTAATGTGACACTAGAACACCTCTATGGTCACCATTAACTCATTGCCACTCCAAACTTTGAGAAATGATAGCCTAAAGTGAGAACTTTACTTCTTCAGATTTTTCTAGTCACTGAAATGACATACCTTCAGTATTTTGCTAATTTCTCTTAGCTCAAATAAGATTTCTTCATGATCTTTAAGTGGATGAAACTAGAAGAGCAGAAATAGCTTCTTTTACACACACATGAATAAGACCACTTGTATGCTAGAAGTCGATGCCAGGCATCGACTTTATGCTGAAACTCGATGCCAGGCATCGAGTTGCTCCACAAATCTCATGTTTTTAAAAGATTCAACAACAGTTAACATACAGAGAATGAAAATAATGACTTATCAGCACAAACTCGATGCCATGCATCGAGTTGCTTGGAAAACTTGAACTTTTGAATTCATCACACAGTAGGCAAGCATGGAGATGATGGAATGAGTCTCATACACAGAACTTTACTCAGTTCTTTCTCATAGCTATGAAAACTCAGAAGTTTTACAGATGCTTTCTCACTCAGAGAAGCCCGACTATACTCAGTCATATAAAATGAACTCCTTCTATCTTCTTCTCTCTCTCTCGCCGCGTCAGTTAATACAAACTAGCTTATATAGATTTTCTCATTCCCGTGACTTTTAAAAAACTTCTAGAACTAAAGTGAACTAACTTTACAAGTATAATACACTTGTGAATTTGTCCCTTCACATAGGCATGTGGTTTTCTTCTAAAGATTTGACCCTCAAATATATGTCCAATTAGTGAGTGTTTCTCCAACAACTGTTAGTATATGATCAATGTCTACCCCTCATGATTGTATGCACATTTTGTAAGGCCCCCTTTATGAGGAGAAACCAAGCGTGCATTACCCAATTGATGGGAATCCCAACTTGAATGTTGGATGAAGGTCATATTGGACCATGTAAGATATTATAAGGAAAGGGAGTATTCCATGGAATATTCCCTGTCGGAGTCAGAAATCATTTATATTTGTTAGGTCGGTTCAACCAGTCAAAGACGTGTATGGCAATTACGCGGGCGGTGGCCGCCCATGCTCTACTGCCCATGTATTGCCGTCCATGGTAGGCCACCCATGATCCTATATATACATGACTTCTGCACTACCTAAGACATTGAGTTGAGCCAGCATACCTCTACCTTGTATCTCCCTATCTAGAGTTGTCTAGATCACCATTTAAGCTCTACCTTGAGAGCGCACGGGTGAACAACGCCATCATCTTTGTACTTGCTGCTAGTAGAAAATTGTTGAGATTCTCCTATATCTGTTATCTTCTCTGCTATTGCTCCTGTGTTATATTGCGTAACTATTGTCTTACAACAACTACATCCATAGCTGGGTCTTCTTAGCCCTTGTATTTGATGAGAAGTATGAAGAAAGTACATCCCAAGTCTCTTGGGAGGTCTTGCAATTCCTAATGTGAGGTAATAAGAAATCACATATTGAGTTAAGTATATAAGACTTGGATAGAGCATCCTTTGCACACAATATAGTTAGGCTTTCTTGCTCTTCTCTTGTGGGTTGATGTTTGCTCTTGATTGTTGGCATTTCCTCATCTCCAAAGATGTATCCATATAAGATTCTTCCTTTGAGATATGCTTGCATCCTTATATACCAAGTTGGATAGTTTCTTCTCTCCAATTTGTCAATAAATTATGGAAATCCATCTCCCATCTTGCTTGTTGTTGCTCTGATACCACTGTTGGAGGAGATGGTGGATAGATTCTAGAGATGAAGTGGTACTGCAAAATCCTACTTCAGACCAGCCAAGACCACGTTATGGAGAGTGTAGTGGACCCCTTGAGCTACCTAATGATCATAAATAATCACCTATGTGTTTTGGAACATGATCCTCTAATCAATGGATCAAAACAGATGAGTAGAAAGTTGAACCAAGATCATAGACTTGCTATTTTAGTCTCTACACATGTCCAATAGAATGAACAATGCTCTCAACCTGCTAGCAATTAGTCAAATAAATTTTGGTGGTATCTAATTAACTTAGATAGCTACCAATCATGAGTTATCTCAATAAAAATAATCAATTATACACTGAGAATGATGCTTAGCAAGTTACAGGACTAGCCCGACATTTTTGGGGTACTACAATATGCAAACCAGTGAGCAGAGATGTGAATATATTCCAAGATTGAGAAAATCAATATTAATGAAACTTTGTACCTATAAAATAGACAATGTGCTGAATCTATAGCACTTTAAATCACATCAAATGATTAACTATGCACTGAGAACAAGCTCTAAGAAATTCACTGTTCTCAGATGATCATAGCAGAGAAATGAAGTAGCGATATGGTCAATGTGTATGTATTAAATCACATAATAGTACAATGGCATTGGCAATATTCAATTGCAAAATGTGAGGGTAGTGAAGTGACTAAAGGATGAACATACTAATCACACAAGTCCCTCTCAATTGATCTCACTAATCGGGCTCATACATGCAAACTTTTTTTGATGCACTTTTATAGTTGAAGTTGGAGCCAAGCTTTGAATTCAAATTCAAATACTCACCATAAAGTGAGCCCTAGACTTAAGTCTTTATTCTCTCATCTATTATTCATCAAGAATTTGAGATTTGATTCCTTTTAACTCCTCATGGGGTTAGTGCAATTGTCATGTGCACTTTTACAAGGATAAAAGGTAATTGGCTTTTACAAAGGAATGATCATATGTGACTATATGAGATACATGCTAGTTATCCAAGTATGCAGGCTTGAACTCTTTTGCACCAAGAGTTATTCCCATCCTCTCATAGTAGATGGTATGAGAGATGTACAGACCTTAGAGATGGTTCTAGAGGTGCACATGGGCAAGGGATACTTGAGGTCAGGTGGAGAGTGGCATACAATCAATCGGGATATCACACTCTAAGTGTGCACAAAGGCCATCAACATAGACTCCCAAGCTCTTGTGCAAGAATTCTCTAAAGACATGGCACATCAATAAGTGAAATATGATGGGAGCACTTAGTGAGCCAAAGTGACATTGCTCTAAAGATGCATATGCCGCATTCAATGGTGAAGGCTATGAAGAACAAGATCATTAGGACCACCAAGTGCTATCGAGATGAATCACCTCACAAGGTTATGCCTCTATATATAGGTCTCTCCAAGGGGCTATCCTCCCTAGAAGGTTGAAACTATCCATCCAATTGTCATCCATGTAACTACATGTGCTCCAAGTGCACTAGTTAAGTGGAGTTAACTTAAGTGGATGATTTAGAAGGCTCTAGAGAGCTTGGGACAAAATACTCTCCCATGATGCTTGTAGGAGTTGAACCCAAGAACTCCTTTCCACCCATTTGACTTAAACTTAGGTCAAGATTCTTGCTTGTTTTAGAGAGCACATGAACCTATGCTTAATTCTAATATCAAGGCTTTGGCCCTACTTGAGAATGGACAAACGCCTGATTTCATATATGTTTGACCAATCAGGTACTCATGGCAATAACCTTACTTTATAACATTCTTTCCCCCTTTGAAAATATTTTCATCCTAAAAAATAGAGCCAGGAAAAACTATAAGCATACCCTTAGCCTCATGTTCTTGTCTAGAACAACATGTTTTTCTCTCTCTAGTGGGATTCACCTTATATTCCAAATGAATAGAGGGGAATCTAGTATATGTTCCCTATCCAAGTAATTCATAACACCATGTGGCATTGCACTTAGCAAGCTGAATTGAGTGCAAAGTAGGGAATGAATGACAGGAGTGGATCATAAAACATCCCTACCCAATTCATTACTTATGTGTTATCTGGGCACTAACAAATGAAGTGGATGGATTCAAGCTATCTATAGCCAAATTGTGATGTTGTTCCATATTTGGGTAGCATTAGTGCATGGATCTAGTACCTACTTTGGAAAAATAACTATAAATTTAAATTTTTCCAAACATCTAACTTAGATGCCTACGCCATGGTCCACTTCTAGTCACCATCTAATTGATTTCTTAATTGATTGGAGGATTACTTTGTCCAAATGGCCTTGAAAATCTTGGGTAGAATGTAGGTTGAAGTGTTATATACATATTTGTTGAACTTCACTTCACCTAGACCAAAGCACACTCTAAGTAAATTTTGTCCAAATTAGGATATTTTTCTCAAATGTTTAGCTTAAGTTCTTGGAATTGTCAAATATATTGATGACTTCCTAACTCTTTTCTCTTTAAGGGTGTTTGAAGTCTTTTAGAGAACTATGAAATCCTTCTTTATCCATTGTAGATTTTCAATAAGCACTATGTTTGAAGCAAATTCAGATGGATATGTCAACTTAGTCTTAACATCTTTGAAGATTGTATATTTCTTTAACAAAACATCTATCTCTGATTTTTAATTTAGTTACTTATTCCAATTGGCTAATCGTGATCTTTACTAAAAAGAATTAGATACTCTATCTGATTCAAGTCCCAAAGTTTCTAGAAACTTGGAAGGAAGAACCAAAACTTTGTGTAACCAATTCAAACTTCTGAAATGTTGGAGTTTGAAGTCTTTGGAAGCACATGAACAACACAAGGAAGAAGAAGAAGAAGAAGAAGAAGAAGCTTGGAGCACAACACACAATACTAAATGTATTACCAAGTGAATGTACAAAGATAAGTAACCCATTAGGGCTATAGGCATATATACAAGCTAGGGGAAAAAAGCTTTTAGAGGGAAAAAAGTTCTCAGGCGGTCCTACAAGGAGCTTGCACTCATGTATAAAGAAGTGCCAAGCTATGTGGAATCAATACACAAAAGGAAGTAAGCCCAAAGCTTTCAAGAAAACTTCAAACTTCTCCCTAGGCAAAACCTTTGTGAAAAGTTCTACAACGTTCTCTTGTGTGGGCACATATGCCAAACTTATCTCTCCAGTAGAGAGCCTCTCCGTGACATAATGACAGTGCAAATGTGCTTAGTGCGAGCACGGAACACAAGGTTCCTTGCAACTTCCAATGCACTTTGTCTATGAGAGAATATGGTGGTGGTAGAAGACTGACCAACACCCAAATCAACCAAAAGGCATCTGAGCCACACACACTCAATAGTCACTGTGAAAGTTGCCCTATACTCAGCCTCATAACTAGAAGTGGCCACAGTAGGCTTCTTCTTTCTCAACCAAGATATGCACGAGCTACCAAGCATGAAGCACAAACCACTAAT
Source organism: Ceratopteris richardii (assembly GCA_020310875.1). Lineage (NCBI taxonomy): Eukaryota > Viridiplantae > Streptophyta > Polypodiopsida > Polypodiales > Pteridaceae > Ceratopteris > Ceratopteris richardii. The sequence goes on from CM035420.1 coordinate 72,712,399, forward strand.
GGACACATGAGTGTCATAGCAACCAACCTAGTTAGAGTAAGAAAAAGCATGTAAATCTCGCGGTAGTGATCTCCCCTTGGGATAAAGCAATCCAAGTAGTCGAGTAACACTCAAGTAGCAAAAGATGCACTTAACCACCTACCAATGCTTGACACCTGGGCAATGCATAAACCTACTTATCAGAGAGACAAAAAACTAAATATCAAGTTGAGTTATGCATAAGTAAATCAAGCATCCAACAACCTACTGATAATGAACAACATCAAATGCATATCCAACATCATGAAGACTCACCCATAAACATGTTTCCAAAGGATTTGTGATAGGTTTGCAATATTCAAGGCCAAAACACTGCAATAATGTGTCAATATATTTTGTTTGACATAGAGCTATTCCATCATCAATTTGCATAAACTGAATGCCCAAATAGTGATGCAAATGCCCCAAATCTGACGTCTAAAATGAGGCATGCAAATAAGCCTTAAAATCAGCAATATCCTTCTCATTAAGACCAGTGAACAACATGTCATCAACATAGAAAAAAATTATTAGAAGCATATCATTTGCATGCTTAACATATAAGGTGTTCTTAGTTGGACTATCCTCAAAACTATGTGCAATCAAGTAGGCATGTATCTTTTCATACCAAGCATGTGGTGCTTGCTTCAAACCATATAATGCCTTTTTCAACCTACACACTTTGCTTTCATGTCCTTTCTCCACAAAACTGTCACGAGGAAGGAGATAAGGAAGAGAGCTCACACACACACTCTCACAATCAAAGAGAAGCACACACTCAAATTGAGGCAAGGAAGAATGATCTTCTTCTTCTTCTTCTATTACATAAAAAAGGAATGTACAAGAATGACCTAAAAACAAGAATACAACTACTGCAATATATAAAGACCAGTACATAAGGAAAAACCTAATGTTCACGAATGAGTGAGCTGGCAAGAAACAAATGTGCCATCACTCTCGGTAGATAAATCTAATAAAGCACAATGAAGTGTCCCTGACATATACTGACATGATCACTATACATGTCAAAGAAATGAAAAAGAGATACACGTCATCTTGGATCATCACATGTTGAGCTTGATATCTCAACACTCCCCCTCAAGCTCAACGGCATGTCCTCTAATCCAAGCATCTTCTGAAACTTCTTCAGCTTCTCTGATCCAAGTGCTTTAGTGAAAATATCAGCAACTTGCTTATCTATTCTCACATAAACAAGATCAATATCACCTGCTAATACCTTCTCTCTAATGAAGTGATAATGTACCTCGATATGCTTTGTTTTGGCATGAAAAACAGGGTTTTGTGCCAACTATATACTGCTAAGATTATCACAATATATGGTGATAGGCATTTGCACTTCCACACCTAAATCTGCAAGTAGCATCTCCAGCCATGATGCCTCACATGCTACCATTGCAGCACCTCTATACTCAGCCTCTGTACTCGACAAAGCAACAATGGGTTGCTTCTTGTTGCTCCATGTAATAGCTACACTCCCAAGTGAGAATAAAAAGCCACTAGTAGATCTTTTATCTGGAATGCTACCAGCCCAATCTGCATCACTGTATCCATGAGTTTATAACTCTGCACCAGCTTCATAAAACAATGCATAATAGCACTCACATAACATAGAATGCACCTCACAGCATCCAAATGTGGCTTCTTGGGAACCTACATAAATTGGCTTTCAAGTCCAATAGTGTTGTAGCTTAGATCAGACCTTGTGATTGTGAGATATATAAGACTTCCCACAATTTTCTTGTACATAGTAGCATTTTCCAATGCTTCACCTAATGTAGTATCCAACTTCAAATTCTAATCTAAAGGCATAGAAATTGGCTTACAATCAACCATACCATACTTTTGCAGCATATTCAAGGCATATTGCCTTTGCGACATCCATATACATGTTTCTGTATGTATAAACTCAATGCCCAAGAAGGAGTGCAACACACCAAGAAGGAGTACCTGTTTCATGTCAAATTCTTGCATAAGAAGTTGCTTTACCTCTTTAATGCTTCCTTCATTATCACCAGCTACAATCAAGTCATCAACATAAATAGCCACAATTTTGATTCCATCATCACCCTTCTTTGCATATAGTGAATGATTTGCATTACACATAGAAAACCCAATGGTGGCTAAGTAATCAGCAATCCTTGCATGCCATGCACGAGGAGCTTGCTTCAGCCCATACAAAGCCTTTTGCAACCTACAAACGTATTTTGGATGCTTTGAATCTTCATATCCTTGTGGCTGGTCCATGTATACTTCTTCCTGTAACTCACCATGTAAGAAAGCATTCTTCACATCCATCTGATGCAAAGTCCATCCTTTTGCTATAGCTAATGCAAAAAGTGTTCTGACAGTAGACATTTTAGCTACAGGGTTGAATGTTTCCTCATAATCAATGCCATATGTCTGTGCATATCCTTTTGCTACCAATCGTGCTTTGTACCTACTAATGCTACCATCAACATTGTGCTTTACCTTGTAAACCCACTTGTAGCCTATGGGTTTCTTTCCTTGGGGCAATGGAACCAGCTTCCATGTATCATTTCCATAAAGTGCAACCATCTCCTCATCCATAACTTTTTCCCAATCTACATTCCCAATTGCATCTTCAAAACAAGAAGGTTCAACATCTTGTATTACCTTGGTCATGTAGGCACAATGACGAGCCATGTAGCTATCATATGTCAATCGTTGCACTGAATTTTGCATCCTCCCAGATCTTCTTGGTCCTGGGTCACTTCTACTTATATCATCTGTATGTTCCTTTCTTACTCTTGGAGTCTTCACAGAGGGCACTCCAAGTTCCTCATCAAGACTCTTTTCTGAACCGCTTGAATCTCCATCAACATCTTCAAAACCTGCACATGTTTTATGACCAGCAGAAAGCTTTTGTTTACCTTTCTTGGATGTATTTGATGAATTTGTTGGACTGAAATTTCCATGCAATCTTCCACTCCATGGATTTGAGTTGGAACTATTGCTTGGTGATGCATCCTGTCCACTCGAAGCTTGAGATTTTGCACTTGATTTTTCAACATTTTCTTTGTCATTTGATTTAGGAAAGTCAGAGTTCTGTTCATGATGTATACAACAGTATGCACAGTTTCAACCCAATAACAATGAGGCATATTCTTCTTAGCCATCAAGGCTCTTGCTATTTCTTCAATATGTTTGTTTTTACGTTCAACAACGCCATTTTGTTGTGGTGTGCACCGACATGAAAACTGATGTCGAATTCCACGACTTTTAAGAAAGTTGTTGAACTCATTTGACATGTATTCACCTCCTCCATCAGATCTTAATGTCTGAATATACTTCCCTGTCTGCTTTTCCACCATAGCTCTAAAATTCACGAAGTGAGTGAACACCTCACTCTGCTCTTTCATGAAATATACCCACACTTTCTATGTATGGTCATCAACAAAAGTGACATAAAACTTGCAACCGCCCATAGATGTGGTCTTTGCAGGACCCCAAACATCTGTATGTACTATTTCTAGTACATTCTCACTTACATGCTTGTCATCTGAAAATGATGCTCTTGATTGTTTACCAAATTGACATGCTGCACATACCTTTTGCATTTTTGCAACTTTGAAATTTGGTAGTCCATTGACAATCTCCTTGGACTGCATCAATTTCAGCCTCTGCAAATTTGCATGTCCAATCCGCTTGCGCCACATCTCTATATCTGCAATAACTCCTGTACCTTTTGCAAACATGGCTGCATTCATTTTAGGAATTTTCACATTTAAGGTGAAGATCCTACCCACTTTGTTTCCTTTGGCAATAAATCGTCCACCCTATTGTGGATGCATAGTTGTTTTGCTACCTTTTGTTATTTTGATTCTTCAATGTGCAATCACGTCCAAAGTGTCCAGGTTTACCGCAATTCTAGCAACCTTTACTATCATTACCTGAATCATTTCTTTGGAAATTTATGTGACCTTTTTGGCTCCCCCTGCCTAGAAGTTGTCCTCTTCCTCCCGCATGATTTTGGTTTTGACCTTGGTCTTGGTTATTGTTTCCTCTTCCACTTCCGAAACCTCTAGCTCTGCCTCTTCCTCTTCAAAAGTAGAATACCTTCTCAGAACTGGGCTTTCCTTGGGAGTTTGAATCCTCACCAATATTTTTTCTTCAATAATCAGCATGGATACCAAATCAGCAAAATTCGGAATATTTTCTCTGGTCTGTATAGAAGTTATGAACTGCTTATATGCAGCTCCTAAACCATGAAGGCATACTTCCACCTTTTCATCATCATCTACATTCACACCAATAGATGCAAGTGACTCACCTATGCTTTTGATTTTCAGAGTGTAGTCACTTACTGAAGTGCTCTTTTTCTCCAATGCATGCAACTCATTTAGAGTTGCAATTTCCGTGCCTTTGTATTGGTCTTATACAATGTGACCAAACTGTTCCAAGCCTCTTTTGGAGTCTTAGCATCCTGAATGTTCCCAATCATGCTATCCTTTATGCTAACAGATAGCCAATACATTACCTTTTGTGCTCCTTGATTCCACTCTTAACTGGTCTACAGTCTGATTCCTCTCTGGTAACTGCGGAGCGTTTTCATTCTCGCCTTCCATGTACTTCCAGTAGTCTTTTCCCATCAGGAAATTCGTCATCTTGGATCTCCAAGCATGGAAGTTGTTCTTGTCCAGCTTATCGCTCATAAGCTGACTCATTCCATCTGTGTTTGCAAAACACTAAAAGCAGCACTTCTGCTTGAACAGTGTTGCAAAACACTACAAGCAACACTTCTGCTTGAACAGTGTAGCAATTCACAACACTGCAAAACACTACAAGCAACACTTCTGCTTGAACAGTGTCGCACTATGACGTGACAATTCGATCTCAAAAAAACACAGTTTTCGTGTATCAACAGTACACAGATTCACTTGAAATTCTGGATCTCAAATATATGAGTGTTGGCAAACACGATGCAAGTTACAGTTTCTAAAACTAACCTGGTTTTTTTGTGGGCCCCACCTTATGTGCTCAAAATGGAGGTGAGGTCGAGATGGCTCTGAAACTTCGATATGACAAAAACGAGTGAACCTAAAGGGATAACTCACGAAAATATTTTGAGGTCTTCTAGCTTCACACTAGTTTTCGTAGCAATCTAAGGTCATTTGTGAATCATGCTTTCTCCACGCCTTCTCACGTACTCTTCAACGTTGGCCTTCTCCATGAGCTCTCTACAACCACACTGGCTCTGATACCATGTTACGAAGAAGGAGATAAGGAAGAGAGCTCACACACAAACTCTCATAATCTAAGAGAAGCACACACTCAGATTGAGGCAAGGAAGAATGATCTTCTTCTTCTTCTTCTTTTATGACATAAAAAAGAATGAACAAGAATGACCTAAAAACAAGAATACAACTACTGCAATATATAAAGACTAGTACATAATGAAAAACCTAATGTTCACGAATGAGTGAGCTGGAAAGAAACAAATGTGCCATCACTCTCGGTAGATAAATCTAATAAATCTCAATGAAGTGTTTGTGACATATACCGACGGGACCACTATGTTGGTGCAGGACAATCACCAATTGAAGATTTGAAGAACAAAGGATGAAGATGAGATCAAGGTTTGAAGCAAAGAAGGTGGATACATTCACAGAGTGAAGGACATGTACACATATGTACATTAGTGAAGACATAGGTCACTTAGATCTTTGATTAGTCATAAGCTTGTATATATTTGCCTATAAATACTTTTGGAAAATATCGGGGCAAGAAGAGTGAGACATGAGAAGACAATAGGAGATCACAAGAATAGTTTTAAGTGTCATTAGACACATGAGAAGTGAGTTGAAATGTTGATCCTCACTCAATTGTAAACTTCTCAGAAATAGAAGAATTTTTGCGCCCGATACTTCTATGTCTGCTCCGTCTGTGGTTTATCTTTTGTGAAATCCTTTTGTGGATATCTAAGTCCATAGTTAATCAATCTATGGCTAAAGTTTCAGAGTTTAATTGTAATCAGGTAAGGAAAATTGTTAGTAGGAACATTCATATGTGTTGAGTGTTCACAGTCTCCTGAAACAGGCGCAGTTTTTGAGTTCAGTCAAATGAGTAGTGCTCAGTGCACAGTGCAAAGTTTTACACATATATAGCTCAAAATCTAAGTTGAAAGATAAGCTATCTACAGCCAAAAGGATTTGGTCAAATGGGTTCGACATTTGGAGAACCAAAGTTAAGAAGTTAGGGGTGTCAAATCGACTTCTGAGAAGTGCAGATTTAGACATAGCTGACTTGATAAGTAGATTACTCAAGATCTACTAAACCTTTTGAAGTAATTTGACTTGGAGAAGGTGCGCAATCTTTAGGCGACACGTTGTGCAAAGTTTCATCAAAAACTTTACACATTTACTCAGTCAATGAGCAAAATCTCTGCAGTAGACTTTCTGAGGAATTCTCTTGTTCACAGTTTAGTCAAGAATTTGAAAATTGGTCATTGATAGTTTAAATTGGTGAAGGTTCTGACTTACTCTTGATATAGAGGTGTTCTAAATTCAAGAGTAGGTTGTTCTTTTGGAGATTAACACTCTCCATCAGTGGTATCAGAGCAGGAAGCATCAAAATCAAGGAAAGGAGGATCCCGACTGCTGCAGATTCAAGAAATTCAACAATTGAAGAACTAAAAGGTGAAAGCTTGAAGGCAAAGCTTGAGGAGAAGACCATACGACATCAAGGAAGTCAAAAGGAGTATCATTCGAAGTAAAGGTAACCTTATACTTTATAAAGGTTAAAGATTTCAATACACAGGTGGACACAAGATGGGAGATTCTCTTCAGATAGAGAAATTGGATAGGGAAAACTATCCTGCATGGTCAATGAGGATGGAAGCTCATCTTATGAGCAAAGATTTAATAGCTTACATCACAAGAGAAGAAGAGAAGCCACAGTTCAGAGATCTTAGTGTTCCAACTAGGGAAGAGTTAGCAGATTTGAAAAATTGGATGAAAAGAGATGCTCAAGCTAGGAGCATAATCTATATGGCAGTTAATGATTACTTGCTACCTCACATTAGAGGTCTTGAAAGTGCAAGTGAGATATGGAATGCTTTGGAGGAGCATTTCCAAAACACTACAAAGTCAAGGAAGGCATCCCTATGGGCAGAATTTACAACCTTCAAGAAGAAGGCCTCTCAGTCAATTTCAGATTATGTAACAAGGATGAAAGATATTGCAGATGCATTAGGAGCTGTTGATGAAGATATTGAGGAGGATAAATTGGTAAGGCAAATTCTTACAGGTTTGAGAGGTGATGACAAATGGAAGCCATTCATTTTGTCTACAGAATTATCACTTGATCATTTCACTCCTGATTTAAATCAGTTGCTAGGTCATATGCTAACATTTGAGCAGGATGTTAAAGGAGATGGTGACAAAAGTACAGGTCATGCAATGTACTCAAAGGACAAGAAGAAAGCTAACAAAGGAAAGCAACAATCAGGTGAAGATGAAGGCACAACTAGTCAAGCCAACTTCCTAAGAGGTAGAGGAGGTGGCAAAGCTAGAGGAAGAGGCAGAAACAATAAAGATGGAGGCAAAGCTTGTTGGATTTGTGGTAAGACAAATCATTTAGCTAATGATTGTTGGTATAATAATCAGAGTAATGGAGGATACAATCAGAATTATAATTCAAGAGGAAGAGGTGGCAGAAATCAAAGAGGTAATTTCAGAGGCAGAGGTAGTAGGGGCTACTTTGGAAGAAATGTAGGTAAAGATTTCCAAAGTCAACAATATAACAACACCTACTACAATTATGCTTCAGATCAGAAGGAAGATTCAACATTGATAATGAATGCAACTTGTGAAAGGCAGAGTGAAGATCAAAGAGTCTTCTACATTGACTCAGGGTGTAGCAATCACCTGAGTGGTAATATAGCCTTGATGACTGATTTGGAGAATAAGGTATCTAATCATGTTGTTCAAACAGGTGACAACACAAAGCACAATGTGAAGTCAATTGGATCAGTGAAGGCCAAGGATGGTAGCACCTTATTGAGTAAGGTTTTGTATGTTCCTACAATTCCTAAGAATTTGATAAGTGTAGGACAAATTGTGGAAAAAGGTTATGAAGTAAGGTTCACTAATGAAGGAGTGTTTGTGGAAGACCCTAGCAATGGGTATAAACAAATTGTTTCAGGAAAGAAAGAAGGAAGATTGTTCACATTGAAGATTCAAGGTAATATTGGTCATGCCATGTTCACATATGGAGGACATAAGATCTCTGAGGTAGATCTTTGGCACAAGAGGCTTGGACACTTCAATGAAAGAGGTATTAAAGACATGATTAACAATGGTTCAGTGCTTGGTTTGCCTAATGTTGCAGGTCAACATATGACATACAGATGTGAGGCATGTCAATTAGGTAAGGCTCATAAGCAATCCTATTCCAAGTATGGGTTTATGTATTCACAGAAACTTGAGTTGGTACACACAGATGTGTGGGGACCATCAAAGGACTTCAGTATCAATGGTTCAAGGTATTATGTGATTTATGTTGATGATGCTACCAGATGGATCACTATTTATGTGATCAAAGATAAGTCAGAAGTGTTTAATACATTTAAACACTATCATGCATATGCAGAAAGAATTACAGGTCATAAATTGAAGAGACTAAGGCCAGATGGAGGGGGAGAGTATTTCTCTAATGAGTTCAGTGATTACTTGTGGAATGCAGGTATAAAAAGAGAGGTTACTTGCAGGTACTCTCCTCAACAGAATGGTGTAGCAGAAAGAAGAAATAGGACTCTTGTTGAGTTTGCAAGGTCCATGATGAAGGAGAAAAATTGCCCAAATTATTTGTGGGCTGAGGCTGTAAACACAGCTACTTATTTGGTCAATAGGCTACCTTGTAAAGCTTTGCAGGGAATGACACCTTATCAGGCATGGTGGGGTAAGAGACCTACACTAGATCATTGCAAAGTATTTGGATGTTTGGCCTATGCATATGTGCCATCACAATTAAGGCACAAATTGGAACCTAAAGCTGAAAAATATGTGTTTATTGGTTATGATGATAAGCAGATGGGATACAGGTTGTGGAATCCATCCACAAAACATTTTCTTGTATCAAAAGATGTTACATTTGATGAGCTTACATGATTAAAGCAGATGAAGACCCTTCTACATATGAAGAGGCAAAAGGTAAAGAAAATTGGGAGAAAGCTATGCAGGAAGAATATGATGCATTGATGGAGAATCATACATGGGATTTGGTTCCAAAGCCAAATAGTCAGAAGATCATTGGATGTAAGTGGGTTTATAAAACAAAAAGATTTGCAGATGGAAGTGTGTCTAGGTACAAAGCTAGACTTGTTGTCAAAGGGTTTGCTCAGACATATGGTGTTGACTATGATGAGACTTATAGTCCTGTGGCAAAGATGACAACTATCAGGGCACTTATAGCAATTGCTGCATGCAAAGGTTGGAAGTTATGTCAACTTGATGTAAAAAATGCTTTTTTGAATGGCTATATTTCAGATGAAGTTTTTATGGAGCAACCTCAAGGGTTTAGAGATGGAAGATATCCAGATCATGTGTGCAAGCTCAAGAGAGCTTTGTATGGCTTGAAGTAGGCCCCAAGGGCATGGAATTATAGACTTGTAAAGTTCTTGAAAGAACTTGGATTTCAGGTGTCTAAAGCAGATAGTAGCTTGCTTGTCAAAGCAAGTGATAATGGTTTCATATACATGTGCATATATGTTGATGATATAATCCTTACAGGTACAGATGAAGAAGGAATACAAAGACTAAAGAAGCAAATGGAAAAGGAGTTCAAAATAAGTGACTTGGGAGACTTGTCATACTTCTTGGGCATGGAGATTACATATACTCAACATGGAGTATTTGTGACCCAAGAAAGGTATTTGAAGAACTTGTTAATCAAGTTTAAAATGGATGATTGCAGGGTAGCACCTACACCAATGGAGGTGAATCACAAATTGAGTAAATTTGGAGGTGAAGAATTCAAGGACATGAGACAATATCAGAGTTTGCTTGGTAGTCTCATCTATGCTACTTTAACTAGACCTGATTTATCATATGCAATAGGGGTTTTGTCTCAATTTATGCATTGCCCTAGGAAAGAGCATTGGATTGTAGGTCAAAGAGTGTTGAGGTACATTAAGGGTACACTCAAAGAAGGTTTGTATTATGGATTCACATCAGATACAAACATCAAGATCTATAGTGATGCAGATTGGGCAGGTAATCCAGATGACAGAAGGTCAACCTATGGATACATGTGTTATGTGGGAGATAAGTTAATCTCTTGGTGCTCAAAGAAGCAACATACAGTTGCTTTGTCATCCACAGAAGCAGAATACAAAGGCATGGTTGAAGCTGCAAAAGAAGTGATTTGGCTTAAGACTCTCATGAAGAGTTTTGACATTATACAGAGCATACCTATCATTTATGGTGATAACATGAGTTCATTATATTTAGCAGCTAATCCTGTTTTTCATGCCAGGACTAAACACATTGAGATACAGTATCACTTTCTAAGAGAGAAGGTGATGGATAAGGAGATTGAAGTGATACACACTTCAACAAAAGATCAGATAGCTGATATGCTTACAAAAAGCTTGGATGGACCAAAGCTACAGAAGTTTAAAGATATGGCAGGTATAAAGAAGATAGGAGAAACCTCAATTGATGATTGAGGGGGAGCTGTTGGTGCAGGACAATCACTAATTGAAGATTTGAAGAACAAAGGATGAAGATGAGATCAAGGTTTGAAGCAAAGAAGGTGGATACATTCACAGAGTGAAGGACATGTACACATATGTACATTAGTGAAGACATAGGTCACTTAGATCTTTGATTAGTCATAAGCTTGTATATATTTGCCTATAAATACTTTTGGAAAATGTCGGGGCAAGAAGAGTGAGACATGAGAAGATAATAGGAGATCACAAGAATAGTTGTAAGTGTCATTAGACACATGAGAAGTGAGTTGAAATGTTGATCCTCACTCAATTGTAAACTTCTGAGAAATAGAAGAATTTTTGCGCCCAATACTTCTATGTCTGCTCCGTCTGTGGTAAATCTTTTGTGAAATCCTTTTGTGGATATCTAAGTCCATAGTTAATCAATCTATGGCTAAAGTTTCAGAGTTTAATTGTAATCAGGTAAGGAGAATTGTTAGTAGGAACATTCATATGTGTTGAGTGTTCACAGTCTCCTGAAATAGGCGCAGTTTTCGAGTTCAGTCAAATGAGTAGTGCTCAGTGCACAGTGTAAAGTTTTACACATATGATAGCTCAAAATCTAAGTTGAAAGATAAGCTATCTACAGCCAAAAGGATTTGGTCAAACGGGTTCGACATTTGGAGAACCAAAGTTAAGAAGTTAGGGGTGTCAAATCGACTTCTGAGAAGTGCAGATTTAGACATAGCTGACTTGATAAGTAGATTACTCAAGATCTACTAAACCTTTTGAAGTAATTTGACTTGGAGAAGGTGCGCAATCTTTAGGCGACACCTTGTGCAAAGTTTCATAAAAAACTTTACACATTTACTCAGTCAATGAGCAAAATCTCTGCAGCAGACTTTCTAAGGAATTCTCTTGTTCACAGTTTAGTCAAGAATTTGAAAATTGGTCATTGATAGTTTAAATTGGTGAAGGTTCCGACTTACTCTTGATATAGAGGTGTTCTAAATTCAAGAGTAGGTTGTTCTTTTGGAGATTAACACTCTCCATCACACTATACGTGTCAAAGAAATGAAAAAGTTATACGTGTCATCCTGGATCATCACATGTTGAGCTTGATATTTCAACAAAAACCACAAGGCTGAAATATATACACTTCTTCATGTAATCACCATTCAAAAATGCAGTTTTAATGTCCAACTAATGTACATTCCAACCATGATGAGCTGCAAGTGTACAAATGCTATGAATGGTAGTCATTTATCAAGTGATTGCAAAGTTCTCATCAAAATCAATGCCTCTTTTTTTAGCATAACCTTTTTCAACAAGCCTAGCCTTATACCTGTCAAGTGTTCCATCAAGCTCACATTTCAGCTTGCATACCCATTTTGCGCCAAGGGTCTTTTTACTAGGAGGCAAATCACATAAAGACCAGGTACCATTCTTCATAATAGCATCACATTCTACTTGCATAGTAGCCATCAATTTTTTTTGAATTTTGTGCTTCGCCAAAAGAAATAGGCTCATTATCATCACAAACACTAGAGGCACCCATAGCATAGCAATCTGATGCAAAAGAGGCACTATGCGATCCTGAATGAGTATGATATGATAGAGGTGCATCTTATTTGCTATCTTGCAAAGTTTGCACGAGCCATCTAGGCATAGTTTTTGCCTCCTCTATATCAGCCCTCTCATCAACAAGTGCATCATGTAAATTTGCATAAAAAATGGAATGATCACATGTGAAACTTATAAAGGTTGGGAAATTTCCTTATTTGGACCAGCACTTGACTTTCCACTTGTAAAAAAAGATAGCAAAGTGTCACACATGTCTTTGGAGCTAATCGAAGTCTGTTTAGTACATGAAAGTAATGGTTGAATTGCATCTTCCACAAAAACAACATCCTAGTTAACCAAAATGCATTTAGTCAGTGGTGATACAGATGATAGCCTTTTCTTTTAGAATTGTACCAAAAAAAACTACAGTTTACTACTTTATCATCCAATTTTTTGCATTGTTGTTTAGACACTAATGCATATGCTAGACAACCAAAGACATGCAAATGAGCAACATAGGGCTTGCAACCATGCCAAACCTCATATGGAGTAATAGACTGCAATGCTTTGGTGGGACACATGTTAAGTACATATATTGCACACATAATAGCCTCAAGCCAAAAGGTATATGGTAAAGCCTGACTTTTGACCATACACGTCCTCACCATCTCCATGAGTGACCTATTCTTCCTTTCAAAAAGTCCATTCCATTGAGGTATATACAACATTCTACACTTATGTTTTATCCCACCTTCAACTAGAAATCCATTAAAATCAAAAGACATGTATTTCCCCCCTCCATCAGAACAGAGGGTGCCCATTTTACAAGCTAATAAGTTGTTGGCCAAAACAAAAAACTGCTTGAAGCACATATAAACTTCCGAATTCACTTTCAATGGATACACCCATGCACGCCTGGAAAAATCATCAATAATAGTCATGAAGTAAAGGTAGTTCCCAAAAGTGGGTGGCTCCATAGACCACATACATCACTGTGATCAAATTGCAATTTTTCACTAGCTTCAATTGAGCCATCTTTTGGAAAGAAGGAATGCCACATTTTTCCCAAAATACAGCCTTCACAAACATGTTTACAAGATGCCTCAAGTTTGGACAGAGAGGACACCATTTCAGATTTCTACAAGCATAGCAAACGAGCATGATTCAGATGACCAAAGCGTGCATGCCAAAGCTTTGCATCTGACATAGCTTGAGAATCTTGAACTTCACATGCTGAATCATTCACAAATTTAGCTTATATAGCCCACTACATAAAAATCTATGAGCTTATATAGCCCACTACATAAAAATTTAGAAGCAATAATAACATCACCATTTGATAGATCATGAACTATACATCTCTCATAAACAAATTTCACAACCAAGTCGATCTTGGCTAATGTTGAAACTGGTTATAGATTTTTCTTGATTCTTGGCATAAACAAAGAATCTGACAATGTGAAAGAACTACCATCACCAGTAGTCTGAATGATCTTACCAACTCCCATTACATGGTGAGAGGAGTTGTTAGCACTTGTGACAATATTCCCTGTAGGGGAAGGCTTGAGTGAACTGAGGAAACTGTGCTGCAAGGTAATATGTCTGGTTGCCCCACTCTCAAAGTACCAAACATCTTAGTCTACTACAGACATACACTCTTCATGAGAAGATGGGTCATAACTGCAAACATTAGTAAACAACCATTCTTCATTCTTCACAAGATTAGCGGACTCTCGTTTTGGTGTAGAGGCCTGTGCAACAACCATTCCAACCTCTTTTTTCTTTGCCTCTTTTGTAGCCAATTTTGGAAAACTCTTTATGACATGATCATTTCCTTTAGATTATTTGCATAACTATTTCTACTTTTCTGTTTTCTTCTCATCCTTGTCTTACTTTTTCATGTGTGTAGAATTTACAGATTTTTGCTTACTATTAGATGAGATTCAGTTACCTTTGCCCTTATGACTAGCTAAGAAAGCTTGATCTATTATAGGCATAATGGACTTGTTATGCCTCGATTGATCTTCCTTCAACAAAATAGAGACTAACTCCTCAAATGTTAAGGCATTTGGATTTCCTTTCATCATCCATCGAGGGTTAGAATCAAAACTCTAATATGAATTTGGAAGACTATCAAGAACAGTCTGCACAAGTGAACTATCTCGTAAGACTTCATCATCGAAAATCAATTGTTCCTTCAATTTCTTTATGTTTTTCCAAAAACTATCCATAGAATCTCCTTCATTCATATGCTCACTCTCCAACTTTTTTTGGAGGTATGCAACATGAGCCTCATCTCATGCCTAGTGCAAAGTGGTAAGTGTATCCCAACATTCTTTGATGTTTTGCAAGAGCTAATATGAGGGATAATGGCATGATTGATAGACAAAGCTATCAATTCATGTGCTTGAGCATCTTTGCCATCCCAAGAAGTTGGCCTACAGTAGATACAACAAGAACTGTAACACAAATAGGAATTTGAAGATCGTCATCTTCAATGCCATTGCATCACTAAGATTGCAAACCTATTGGCATTCCCATGGAAAAAGGTTCATGGTTGAGTCTTCATGATGTTGGAGATGCATTTGATGTACTTCTCTATCAGCAAGCTCTTGGATACTTGATTTACTTATGCATAACTCATCGTGATGAGCAAATTAATGCATTGTCTAGGTGTCAAGCATTAGTAGGCGGTTATGTGCTTCTTTTGCTACTTGAGTGGTATTCGACTACTTGGATTGTTTTATTTCAAGGGGGGACCATTACTGCAATTTTACATGCTTTTTTTTACTTTAGAGTGGCTGGTTGCTATGACACTCGTGTCTCCACCAATAGTTTTTGCTTTTGCTTGGTAGCTCATGCATAGCTTGTTTGAGCAAGAAGTAGTTTGGTTTGGCCACTTCTAGTTGTGAGACTGAGTATAGTGCAATTTTCACAATGACTGTTGAGTGTGTATGGCGGAGATGCCTTTTGGCTAATTTGGGTGTTGGTCAATCTTCTACAGCCACCATGTTCACTAGCAATTAGAGTGCATTGACAATCATAAGGAACCATGTGTTCCATGCTCGCACAAAGCATATTTAAGTGCACTATTATTATGTCAGGGGGAGATTTTTTGTTGTAGATATCAATTTGGCTTATGTGAATGTTGCATACCTTTTCACAAAGGCTATGCCTAGGGAGAAGTTTAAAACTTTTGCAATGCTTGAGGCTTACTTTCTTCTTTGGATTGATTTTTTTCCACATAGTTTGACACTTCCTTATACATGAGTGCTAGCTCTTTGTTCATTGCATCACTCTGAGGGGGCATTTGTGAATATATTTTGACAGTGATGTGTGACCACACTTAAGATTGTCAAAGCACTTTTTTTTCTCTCTTTAGAAGGTTTTTTCCCATACACTTATAACCCTAAGGAGTCACTTATATTTGTACATTCACTTGATAATACATTTTGTGTTGTGTTGTTCTTCAAACTTCTTCTTCTTCCTTGTGGTGTTTGTGTGCTTCCACACACGTCAAACTTCAACGTTAATAAATATCTTTTATTTTTTGTTTTTTTAGTTTTTATGGAATCTATTATTAATAAGGGAACAACATGCTTGAATGGTTTTCATATATTTTGTTGCATTATGATACAATATTTTTTTAAAATTTGCATGGGTCCTGGTTGATACACCAGTAGTGTTAATTCCCGGAAAGAATGACAAATGAGAAAGAGAATCGCCATTGGAGGTCTCGACAACGATGCATTTTCTCTGTACTATTGATAAGCATTTTGTTTTTGGCAAAAACTCATATAAAGAATGCCTCCATCGTACAAGGTTGAATGCGTGTCTTGATAGACATTTTATATTGTTTTTGACGAAAACGCATATAAAGAGTGCCTCCGGAGTCCGGGCTCTCACCGAGTCACCATACGAGGTTGGATGTGTGTCTTCTAAGTTCCGGTTGTGATTTATATAACAGATCACAGAGATTCGCGAGTTCGAATCTACCTTTCGTAGCACGTGAAAAGAAACATGCACACAAAAGCTGAAACCATATCTGTCTTGGGTCAATGAGCTTTCTCACGTAGTGAGTCCAACTGGATCCGTCACTCGCGACTCGCGAGAGTGGAGAGACACAGAGAGAAGATGTCATTTTCAATGAATTGATGCGAAAAGGATGACGATCGCAGTAGTAATGGACCATTGTGGTGGAGGCAGCCATAGCCAGGCCATACGCAATGACGAGCACATGATTACGGTTGCTTTCTGAGCTGCAGCCTGCCACCCCGTCTTCCGTCGCCTCCACGACCAATTTTTTTCCCCTATTTCCATTTTGTTTGCTTTCGATCATCTTCACGACTATAATCATAGAGGTGAAGGACCTGCATGTGCGCGTGCGGCAGATCAAACAGCATTGTACGGCGCAGGCGTCATGGACATATTGTCCCTTGAAGGCATGCTAACTCGCGGTAGAAAGTTAAGCACATTCTGACCATGGCAATCTTCTTTTCCTTTTATGATGATGGACAGAAAATTCTACGGCATGCCACTCGAATTTTTGTGCGCAACATCCTGCGAGCCGTAGTGTAATGTAGAGAGAGAGAGAGAGAGAGAGAGAGAGAGAGAGAGAGAGAGAGAGCTTTAAACCCCCTTACACGAAGCCAAGTGAAGGAAACTCCATGCTTACCATGATCAATGAATTGGGAGTGCATTGGTCATTTAAAATATGTAATAGATTAAGTCAATGTGAATTTTCTGCATTTCTTCTGAAATGAGCTGCAATAATAAGAGAAATCTGAAGCGGATTGAATCCAGCTTGCCGCGCCATCGAAGCCGTAGAAGCGTGCGATTATTTTTCTATTGTCTATCCTTAGTTTATTCAGAAGTTTATCATGGACATCCTTTTATTGCCCATTCTTATTCCGCGCCTCTGTTCCCCTAACTTTCATTGGATCAACAAGTCCGATGCAGACCTCGCTGTTTTGGAGAATTAAGAGCAGAAGCAAGTTTTCCCAACCGTTTGCGTTGTTCTTCGCGCATATTCAGTTGAGCGTTTATACATTCTGGCTTCAAGTGCTCTTTTAGTGTCAGACAGACGCTTTGGCTCATTAAATTTTCTAGCTTCCCACCAATTCACCTCCAACTTCCCAGTTTCATATACTCGCCCGTGTTATTTCACACCTCTCCGTTGATTCATTGCAATACTTTTTGTGTAGCTTTGCCTGATAATGTAAAATCAAATTCGACATGCCTAGTCCTCTTCTCAGGAGATTTTTAGAAGGGTTCTTGGTTTTACGCAAATAGCCTGTACATTTCTATATTTGTCAGGAATTCTAGTGGTCTCCTTCTTCTCCATCGTGCAATGGTTCGCAACAATGAAAAGTATAAGAGCTCCTGAATGCGAACAGGCTACTACATTACAGGTTCACATCGTGAATTCTCTCAATCATGTATTTTTTGTGAGTTCACAATTTTCTTGCTTTAACTGTGTTTCTCGCTTATACGGAAACGAATGAATGATCAACAATCTCTTTAATGACAGGTAGCACTTAGATGTCGTCCTTTATCAATTGCAGAGAAGTCTAGATATAAGGAGCTTATTCACATTGAGAATGAGAGGGTGGGACTTTTTGGCTCTTTTTGGGCTGCCTTACAGTTGTGGTATGCCACATGGAGCTACAAATCATATATCTTCTCGTTACAGGTGGTTGTGGTGTCTGATTCTAATGGGATGAAGAACCGGGAGAAAAGATTCTCATTTGACTTTGCCCTTGGTCCAGAAGTCAAGAATTTGGTATTTTTTCTTTGATTCTCTTTTCGGTTGATTTAAGTAGTTCACATCAATACAAAGAGTTGAATTAATATCAATGTCGATGTCAGATTTCTAGTTTTTCTCCCTGAATATGAGTATTGATCTGTACAATAAAATCTCGTACTTTTGGCAATCAGATGGCTAATTTTTGTACGGTATGATGTGTGACACATTGAAGAGCTTGAAGGTACAAAGTTTTGTAAAAGCTGGTGAATGTCTTCCTACTCCCAATCATATTGTTTATATAAGTTAGGCCCCTATTTTCATAAGAGCTGGTCTTTACTGATTGGTCTACTTGTAGATCAATTTCTTGATCTATTTGCTCAATGTGGTGTGTCCTCTTAAGTGCAATATGCACTGTGGGTTGCAATTTGAAGACTCACCAGGCAAGGAAGAATAGCATATACAATGACGTAGTGAAATAAGAGAAAGAAGCTGAAATTAAGAGTACAAACAGCTCAAAATAGGATTATACAAACTTTGGCCAATCACTAGGAGACATAAGCATACACCTTCATTCTAAGTGCTGGACTTTGATTCTCTAAACATTCATGCTCAAAATTCTAAGTTTCCAACTAGCTGCTCAAGAGAAGATTGGCCAATCCCTGCTTGCCCACTACTCACTCAGAGTGCCAAGCTAGCTGATTCCAATCCTACCAAGTGGAGCATTAGTGGTACACTAAAAGCTCTACACACACAAAGAGAAGGCAAAGCTGAAGGGGAGTGCATTCCTTCCTCGAGTCTCTCTCCGAGCTTGTGCCTTTGTTGAAGGAGAGGTCTACTTATATAGTTTTCTTGGAAGTGAAGGATAGCAAAAGGGGACAAAATTAGTTTCTTCTTTGGTAGGCTCTCTGACAATTTTAGTACTCTAGAAGCTTCCTTCTTGGTCCACTTTTCCTGCGCCGTCACTATCTTCCAAATTGTGGTATTCGGCACCGCCCACCGTCCATGAGTTCTCCGCGTGGAAGTGGCTGAAAATTTAGACTATATGGAGATCTGGAAAATTTAGTCTCTTTTTTCAAGTGAAAAAGTAGACTAAATCAAAAGTACACCCTTTTCTTAAAAATTAGACTACTTTTGAAGTAAGTAGACTAACTTCATAAAATTGGTGAACTTTTGAGTAAGTCGACTAACTTACAAAATTTGACTAAAAAAATCGACTAGTTTGAGAAATTGGTCAACTTAGGAAAATTATACAACTTAGAAATTTGGTGAACTGGGAGAATTAACGACTTAGGAAAATAGGTGCAATGGGAAATAAGGCAACTTTGAAAAATAGGTGAAATGGGAATTTAGGCAACTTGGAAAGATAGGTGAAATGGGAATTAGGGAACTTGGGAAAATAGGTGAAATGGGAAATTTGGCCTTATTCATGAGCTGGAACCCCCTTTCTCCATTTTCTTGCTCTTCGCTTATTCTCCTTCTCCTTTTGTTCGAAATGGAGGTAACTTTCTTTGTGCTTGGCTTCTGCATCTTGAAAAGCAAAACAAAAAATACATTATTTTAAGGGTGCATCAAAGTACCCCGCTATAGGTTGCCCACCACTTAGACATTCTCCATCCTCGGAGAGAAATAATACTTTTTTCTCTCTCTTTTTTTTTTTTCCTTCCATCTTCTTCTTCTTCTCTTTTTTTTTTTGAAATAATGTAAGCAAGAGATAATAAGGCAAAAAGGGAGACATTTGCAAGTAAAATGCAATATATCCTTTTTACAAAAGGAAGTAACTAGACAAAAAGATGGCCGATACAAAGTAAAAAGAAACATCTAATGCTATCCACCGCCATTCCTAACTAGGGTGCATTTTGTGCTGCCATAAAGAGAGTTTTTGCCTTGTCGTGGATGTCTTTGTAGAACGTTGCTTCCTTCCGTAACTTCTCGTTTTCCTCTTTGAGTTCCTGGTTGTTCTTCTCTAGTTGCATGTTGCGGTCTTCTAAGGCTGCGATCCGTTTGTGAAGCTGAAGTACTTGTTGGTTTGCCACCCCCATAAATGCCGAGATCTCTTTATGATAGTCATTGAGTAGTGAGAGAGATTCTATCGTATTGATTGCATGAAGATTCGTTATGTGGATGTTTTCTAATGCAGGGAGTGCATAAGTGAAAGAACAAGGTGCAAGTGGAGGTATGCTAGAATGCATGGGTTGGGTGGAGGTGGAGTGCATATGTGAACCTGAAGGGGTAACTAAGATGGTAGGGGCAGGTGAGCTTGGTGATGGCATAGGAGGAGGTATGGGAGGTATGGGGATAGGTGAGACATGTATAGGTGTATGATGAAGTTGAATCGAAGGTGACATACGTGGTGAAGGAATTTGGATAGGAGATGATGCATGTGGAGTGGAAATAGTAGGAGGAGATGGTGGTGGTGTGGGTGGATTATATGAAGCACTATGGTGAGTGCGAACCTGAGGATTAGGAGCCTTTTTCCGCGCA